>JAOWBN010220573.1:0-13235 GCA_028565015.1 Pinguicula moranensis | reverse complement strand
CTATATTCTGCCTCGGTGCTAGAGCGAGAAACAACAGCCTGCTTTTTGGCTGACCAGGAAATAAGACATGATCCCAAAAATATTCCAAAACCAGTAGTAGACCGACGGTCACTTGGATCGCCAGCCCAATCAGAATCACAATAAGCTTGAAGCTGAAGTGTCCCAGTTGTATACCATAATCCAAGATCAAGTGTGCCTTTGAGATATCGTAGAACACGCTTAGCAGCACTCCAATTTTCCACTAAAGGATCATGTGGATGTTGACATAGTTGTTTCACTGGAAAGGCAATGTCAGGACGAGACATCGTGCAGTACTGTAAGGCTCCCACCATCTGTCTAGATAAAGTCACATCTGATGGTCCAAGAGGAGAACAGTAGCGATTCGAGATGACGACCCAGAAGTAGATGGTGAGGGAAGAGGCTTAGTACCAATCATCTTGTTCGTTCCAACAAATCTGTGATGTATTTACTTTGACGGATATGAAGATCAGAAGAGTCTCTCACAGCCTCAAGACCAAGAAAGTATCCAAGATTCCCCAAATCCCGAAGTTTAAATGTTTCTTGAAGATTCACAATAAGAGCGGTAATAGCCTCTCCTGAGGTACCAGTGACTAAAATATCATCCACATAGACCAGAATAGATAGCTTCACATCGCCATAGTGAAATGTAAACAAAGAAGTGTCGTTGGGTGAGCAGCAAAATCCAAGATCAACCAGAGTCTGAGAAAGTCTAACATAGCACGCCCGGGGAGCTTGTTTTAGACCATATAAGGCCTTATGCAGAGAGCAAACATAATCTGGATGATCTTGTGACGTAAACCCAGGGGGTGTTACATGTAAACTATCTCATCAAGATCTCCATTGAGGAAGGCATTGGACACATCAAGTTGCTTAATCTCCCAGTCAAAGTGCACGACAATAGTAAGAAATAGACGAAGAGTTACCATCTTGACCACATGACTGAACGTTTCGGTAAAATTAAGACCATACTCTTGTTCGAAACCACGTGCTACCAACCGAGCCTTATACCGATCAATAGAACCATCTATTTTCTGTTTGATTTTGTAGACCCACTTGCATCGAATAACATGGTGATTAGAAGGGCGTGGACAGAGAGACCATGTATGATTGGCTACTAATGCATCAAAATTCCTCGTTCATAGCAGTTTGCCATTCCAAGGAGACTGCAGCTTGTAGATAAGTGGTAGGTTTACGAGGAATCTGAACATTGACAAGAGCACGAAGTGGGTGTCGAGCCGCATAGTAAAGGTTGTAGTCAGGGAATAATTTGGGACGACTGGAACCGGTACGAGATCTGGTGACTATAGTTGTGGTAGGAAGTGAGGCTGAGAGTAAGACATCAGTTTCGGGATTGGGTAGAGGGAGAGTATCAGAAGATGGTCTAGAGTATTCTGAGCTCAAGGGCTGAGGATCAACGTGACTACGAGATCTTGGCTCAGATGATGTCGGTGGAGATTCAGTCAACAATGGTAGACTTGGGGTATGTGAGGTAGATGAAGCCTCAGATGATGACTGGGACACTTTCGCTGGCATGCCTGTGGTAGGAGATGATCTAATAGATGCAAGAATAAAATTATGTAGGAATGTATAGCTAGTACCTAAACCAGGAGCTTTTTCTGATGAAGGAGCAGTCCGAGAAGTACTTCTCGAGTGAGCAAGGAACATAGTTTTGTCAAATATAACATGGCATGAGAGATATGTGGTCTTAGAGATAGGATCATAGCACTTTTAGCCTGAATGTTGGGAACTATATCCAATGAAAATGCACTTAGAGCTTCTAAACATCAGTTTATGAGTTGTATAAGGACGAAGCAGAGGATAGCATGCACATCCAAAGGATCGGAATGTCAGATAATTAGGTTTGTTCCCAAATAATTTCTCAAATGGACTAATGTGAGCGAGCAAAACAGATGGAAGTCTATTAATGATGAAAAATGCAGTAGAACAAGCCTCAACCCAAAACATTGGAGAGAGATAAGATTGAGCCAGTAAGGTCAATCCCATTTCCACAATGTGTCGATGCTTTCTCTCTGCAAGACCATTTTGTTGGGGAGTATATGGACACGAAATTCGGTGAGAGATGCCAGATTCATTAAGGAAGACTTTAAATTGATTTGAGCGAAATTCCCCTCCCCCATCTGTTTGAAAAGATTTAATTTTTACCGAAAATTGATTTTCAACTAGGGCTTTAAACGTACGAAATATCTCAAATACTTCAGATTTGGCCTTGAGTGGATATAGCCAAGTAAACCTAGTAAAATCATCCACAAAAATGACATAATAGCGAAAACCTTTATTTGAGTAAATCGAAGTTGACCATACATCAGAATGAACGAGTTCCAACGGGAAAGTAGTAACACGACTCTAGGACTCAAATGGAAGTTGTTTGCTCTTGCCCAGTTGACAAGGCTCACATATAGACTCACTAGGATGCGTAGAACATGTAATTTTTTATTGACTAATAAGGCGACGAACAATAATAGGATAAACATGCCCTAAGCGATTATGCCAAGTGGAAAAAGTAGCTTGTGTACCAACATGAGCAACCAGAGCATGTTTAATATTCTGGGAACTGGTTCCAAGCTTTATCGGATACATACCGCTCTTACTGGGTCCCTTCAGCAGTGTCTGTCCCGTCTTGTTGTCCTTGATAAAATAACCAGAATCAATGAGTATAAAATAGCAATGGTTATCGACGCAAAATTGATAGGTAGACAATAGATTTGCTGCAGTATTAGGACAATGAAGAACATGTGATAATTTTAGTGAGCGAGTGGCTGAATTTACAGAAACAGACCCAATGTTTAGAATATGCAGACCTGTACTATTACCAATAGCTACAGAATCAGACCCGGGATAGGGTTGCTGCTGCAAAAGAGGAACAAAATCATTAGCTATATGATGGTTTGCACCACTGTCCATAAACCAAATGGAATCATCAACATCAAGATTGGTCTGTGCAGCCATAGCAGCTAGTTGGGATGGGGGATGTCGTCCCTGATAAGCAAAATTCATCCTTTAATAGCAATCCAAAGCTGTATGAAATGGTCTATCACAAATTTGACAGCGCACGGGGTCATCAGATGGACTCTGCTCATGAGATGGGTCTCGGGTATGAGAAGAATTTGGTTTGTTCATCAACGAAAAACCAGTGGACTCTATACCGCGTCCGCGGCCCATACGAGATGGATCAGCCCATGTATTGCCAGACCCACGGATTCCAGCACTAGGCCCATTTCCACGTCCAGCAGGATTTCTGCCACGACCGAAATTGTTGCCACGCCCACGAAAGGAACTTGGGCCGCCTGACCGATTGTTGAGCCCACCAAAAGAATTGGATCCACGATTGAGTTGCAGCTGTCCACCATAAGGTTGCTCCTATCCAGAACGTGCAGGAGGATTCCGACCGTAAAAGGCAGCGGGTTCAGGGACGCCGTTCATGAGCTTGCCAGAATATGACCGGAGGGCTTTTCGAATCTATCAAATTCCATCGGTTTCTCATCTCGAAGCAGGTTGATGGCGACGAAGAGATCAAATTGTGGATTTAAGCCGCCAGCTACATAGCTGATGAGATCATCATCAGAGATCTCGGCTCCTGTAGCACGAAGTTCTGCAGCAAGATGTTTGGCTGAATCTAGATAGTCAGAACAAGATTTAGTTCCTTGTGCCAGCGTTTGAAGCCTTCGTCAGAGATCAAAGAGCTCTGTTTTCGACTTTCCACCAAATTTCGTAGATAAGAATTCCCAAACTACTGCTGATTTTTGGAGATGAAATACTTGATGCAAAACTTTTTCTGTAAGTGTAGAGTTTATCCAACTTAGACAGTACTAATCTCTTTTGTACCAGGAAGTGTATGTTGGATTCGGTTTGGGTGGTGGTGCAGCTCCATCAGCAGCAATTTCGCCAGTGCGAAATTCAGGAGGTGCTTTCTCCGATCCATCGACGATATTCATCAACTCATTGCTCCTTAGAATGGGGCAGATTTGAGACGCCCACACCAGGTAGTTCAGTCCATTGCATTTGGTGATGATGACAGGAGGTAGATTTGGGGCATTGAACTGTGAAGATGCCATTTTTCTTGTTTTGATATTGTGCTGCTGGAAAGAGAATTTCAATATGGTCTGAAAATTATGTCTGAAAATGTGCTTATGTGTTTTAGAATGTGTTGCTGGAAAGAGAACTTCAATATGATTGAATTGTTCTTGTTTGACAGCGTGCTGCTGGAAAGGAAGCTCCAATATAATTTGGTTTGAGAGTGACAACCGAATACCAAACCAAGGAGGCAAAATAAAAGGCCAATAGATCAAACTTGATGTTCCTAAAACTGGTCTCAGTCTGATAGCTACCAGCAAGATTTTTTTGAAATCTTAGGCTATCAGAAATTCAGCACCAGTACGAGAACAACCAGAAGAGCAGAGACTCACCACCAATAATGTTGGATCGATCAACAAGCGCGAGCTAATCGCTCTGATACCATGAAAGAGTTTCAAGGATCAAGACAATGTTGAATGAAGATTAGGAAAATTCAGAACTAGTAAAGACCAAAAGTTGAAAGAAGATTGTGCAGAAAGAAGTTTGATCTTCAATGATTTCCCTCATCTCATATGATATACATTTATAGATGTACAAGTATGTAGTTGATGTGATAAAATCTATCTAAATCCTTGACTACAAGTGTTGTGTTTTTTAGCCGTATTTTCAAGTCGACTTAGCAGAAGACATGGAGTTGTATTCTCAGCCACCATAGCTAACTTTTGAGAAGATAAATCCCTGAAATGATGGGATTGGTTTTCTTCAATGGATCGATTTTCTTCAGCATCACTAATAGGCCAATCATGGAGTGGTGGAATTGTCAGAGATGAAAACGGAGATCTTATAGTAACTTTCTCCAATCACTTCGGGATGGGGATAAACAACAACGCTGAGCTCCGAACGATAGTAGAAGGAATAAAGATATGCAAGGAGAATGGATGGTAGCGCATCATTAGTGAAACGGACTCCATGCTAGTGGTGAACTGGCTTACCAAGAACGAGTGCAACATGTGGTATCTTTGAGACTATTGGGAGGAACTTTGATCTATGACTTCAAGGCTACACATCAGAGTGTCACATTTGTACAGGGAAGCAAATGAGATTGCAGGCTCACTTGTTAAACAAGGATCAACTGGGATCAATCCAAGAATATTACAAGTATTCCTAATATCTAGGGAAAACACAGGAAAATTAAGGATGGAAAAATGGAAGTTACCCTACATCATGTGCAGATAGCAAAACAACTGGACAACGACCATGAGGACGGACAAATTGAATGGGCGGACCTTACGACATTTCATCTTTTCTACGTGGTTTGGCATCCACCAAAATGATAACCCATAATAAATAAAAAAATTCTTAAAAAAAAAAGAAAAAATATCAGGGGATAATTGACAAATCAACTCCAAGAAGAGGCCACAACAGTATAAAAAACAAGAAATCAAATTTAACTTCTACTTATGTTAATTTCTTTGGAAAAACTATAGCCAAACAATTGTTTACCAAAAAATGAAATTATTTTTAAAATAGTTTCACAGATGCAACTTCTTCTTTTTTATCAATAATCTCTATTTTTGAATTAGTGATATATTGGGGCGGCCACCCCTCTCGATTTTTTTTTTATTAATTATAGAAAATATACATAAAGAAAATAGAATGACTGAGATTTTACTCCCATGATCAATGATATTAGAAGTTCGTGCACACTCGCTGCCCTGGTGTGGGGAATATATATGGGGGTGGCCACCCCTCTCGATTCTTTTTTTATTATTATTAATTATGGAAATATAATTATATATTTCTTCAAAATTCAATCGTTAATGGTATCAGGTACTTGCCTAAGATGTCTATATATTGAAGATGAACACTACATATTGAAGATGAACACTACATATTGAAGATGAACACTACATCTTGAAGATGTCAAAATTCAATTGCAAGAAGAAAACACCGTTGCAAAAAGAGAGCTTCTGAAGATGAACAATTTAGCCATCATACAGAACTGTTGTCTCTCCTTGCCGTGATTTTCATACAATTAGCTTATACTGTAACGTACATTCTATCCAAAGCAGCCATTTCTTCCAGTCTCAAGCCGACTGTCTTCATGACTTAACGCAAGGCCATCGGCGTTCTTGTCCTGGGTCCGCAGCGATGGTAGTTCACATGTGTAAGAAAAACGTGCGAAATTTTAATAATATTATACCGTTGTTATTTGCACAGTACAAATAGTAAAGTCCTACTTGAATTGTTCTTCCACTACTATAAATAGGCTACGTGCTTATTCATTCGATATAACGTATAGTAAGAGATATACGAGATTTCTCTGTCTGCCTAGCCACCCACGATGCGTAGACTTGATTCTAACGAGACTCTGGTAGACTCGTTATCCGGATACTCGATCCGTATCACGCTTCCGCAACAGGTAACATTTCGTTGTTATAAGTTGTTACAATTATATCCAATATTAGGTCTGTTCTAGTTATTGGACTGCAACATGAAAATTGTAATTTGGGTTAACTTATTATAAAATTTGAGAATTATTTTTATATAAAGTGCTAAACTAGAGAGAAGCTTGAAGAAGAAATATTCGCAAAATAGTTTTTTAAAATTCTTGGGGGATTAGGGGTGGGCAAACGGTCATCGGGACAAGCCGAGGCTCGAGGCCCAGTTCTGGATGGAATTTCGGGACTGAGGTCCCGAAAAAAGTTAAAGTCGGGATAGGGTTTGGGAAAATGGGCAAAAAAATTGGGTCGGGATTGGACCCCAGGACAACCCGATCCTTATTCATAAAAAAATATTAAAAAATACTAAAAAATAATTAAAAAATAATTTTGGGACCTCGGGCCAGAATTGGGATCAATTTTCCGATCTTGATGCAGTTCTAGACTAAATCGAGATTCAAGCATACCAGATCCCGAATATCAATTACCCACCCCTATTGGAGACCATGACCCTGATCCCCTCCGCCTCTCTAAGACTTAGGGTAGGCCTCTCTAAGATTTAGGGTAGGATTTATTTATATGTGCGACTCCTACTATCTAGCATCTAGTGTAGTAGAAGAGCCGAACAGTTTGGCAAAAACGAATTAATTCCAAAGCGTAAAATGGATGTGTCCGCGCGGAGACTTGCCACACAATGAAGCTTCGATTTCTATTTTCTACTACTTGGCAGCACATAAAACCTAAATATAAAATCAACTGTGCTTTCGCTGTTTGTAGAATAGTAGTTATAATGACTGGCCAAAGAAATAGCTTTAATTTCATTAATTGATTTTTCTCTCTCTCAAGATGGTTATTGTCATGTGAAACTTGTTTGGTGTTTTTTGAAAAATGATATAGCGCAAAGACAAATAGCGCAAGACAGTGACAAGACAGAGTCGATTTCACCAATATATTCTCGTGTTGAACACTAGTACACAAATTAACATGGGGTATAATTGTCTATTTTATGTTGTCTTGCACTGTTTTTGTCTTGCGCTATATCATTCCTACTGTTTTTACCTTCTTTCCCTTCCAAAACAGTGTATTTATTTCTGCATCATTTTTATTCTTTGAATTAAAATAAATGAAAATTCTCAATTTTCTACAACGTCTAAAGGAGACTATTTTCAGGAATAAACAGATCAAAATCTCTATTTGCAGTTATTCTTTGATTTGGTGAAATAACTTCAGCAAAATTCTTCCTAGAAGAATATCTTTGATCTTGGTATTTTTTGATTTTTGTGGTGCTTACTCGTATGCTTATGAAGCAAGGAAATACTTACGGTTTGATACATAATAAGTTGTCCACCCATTTTTAACGGACAAATGGGTTCTATAAAAAATATTCCTTATTTGATCAATTCTGTAAGAGTTAAATTCTTTTAGCATTATATCCAAACTCATTTCTCTTTTTTTAATCGAGGGTAGAGTAATTTTTTTGGGATCCATTAGTCTAAGCAGGAGAGAATATACTTTGATATTACTAATAATTCTGTAATCCAAATATTAGAACGGATCTAATATTGAATTTAACGGTAACAAATCAAATACGATAAATGTTAATTGTTGTGGAAGCGTGATAGCTGGATCGAGTGTCCGGATAACGAGTCTACCAGAGTCTCATTAGGTTTCCACGAATCAAATCTCAGCCTCGTGGGTGGCTAGGCAGACAGAGAAAACCCGTATATCTCTTATCAGTTATTTTTTCAAATGAATAGACACGTGAAAAACGTTAAGTAAACGTTTTTAAATAGTATTTTACTATTTGAGTTAATGTGCAAGTTTGAAAAACTTGCCATATCATTAAATGTATAACGTGTAAATGTTTGCACATTTAATATTTTCCAACACATTCTTTGAGTCAAAGCATCGTTCCCAGCGCAATTGAAAAGGCAAATAACGTTTCAGGAATAAGGCTAGTTCTGCTTCCGTCTTACTTTTGTATTGTTTTGTCTTTTTTCCTTCTTCGATGTCTGATCTTGTATTCTTTTCGTCAATATCTTTTTGTTGTGTGAGAACGGATTCAAGATCTCCTCAGCTTGTGTTTTTTTCTTTCTTCCTTACCCTTTCAACAAGGTTGTTGGATTTAGGCACTATTTCGAATGGGATATTTGTAAGAAACTCAAGTGGTAAAAAAAATCTAATTAGAGGATAAATGATTTAGCATACTAAACAAACACTAATACTTGTCACATCAGATCCAGTGGGCCCAAAAGTGTTAAACACATAAAAATGATTCGTCAAACCATTGGACCCACAGTATTAGTGTGTTTTTAGAGTGATAAAATTAGTGCGTTATATCACTTCTCAATTAGAGAAGCTAGAGTGTTCTCAAAAACAATTTAAAATAGAGGGTAGTGGGGGTAGGGAAGTTTAGAAACCTGTTAAAAATAATTTCACAGAGTTTTAAGAAGTTATTTAATTGCCTTTTTTTTATCAAAAGCATCTTTAACAATTTAAAAATAGAGAAAGAGAAGTAAAATATCACTTTCAAAATATTATTAATTAATTTTTTAAGAGATGATTATCATTTTTTTAATTTATTTATCGACATTCTTATGGTGAAAGTCAAATCACATACAATAAATCGAAGCCTCTGCAACTTTTAAACTATGTAGTCCCGACTTTCGTACTAATGCATAGAAGATTCTTCGAACAGAAGATCATGCATATCATATCATTCGCCTAATTTTCTATTCGAAGATCTCTAGCAACTAGCAACTTTTCCCAGTATATTTTTAACTGAGTGCGGCCTTACCCTTGTAATTATACAAAGAGGCCGTTTCCGTTTTGCGAGCCAGGCGGGTATCGATCCCTGGACCTTATAGTTGTGAAGTTTAGTTGCTCACCACTTGAGCCACCAGAAGAGCTCTGATAGGTTTTCGCAACTCTAAATCAGTTTCTACTTCCTCTCCCGGGGATAGAATGTTTTTTAAAACTTTATCAGTTTTTCGATATTGGTTTTTGCTAAAACCAAAAATGAAACTAATAATTTTTCAGTTTTTTGGTTTTGGAATCGAAACCGATACCAAAACTAAACAAATAACAATTATTGCCATCGTTTTTTTTTTAATTTCGGTATTTTTATTAACTATTTTTTACAAAAAAATTTAAAAATAGTTTTAACGATTTTATCTTATTATTATTAAAAAAAATTGGTTTCAATTTTTATAAATTTCGAGTCGATAAAAACCGAAATCGATAAATATCAGTTTTGGTAATTTAGAACCGAAACCGAAGGTTTCAATATTCGGTATTCGTTTATCGGTTCGATTTCAGTTTTTTGTAGGAACCCTACATTTTCCCTCATTTTAAATCAGAAAAATGTTCAACTGGACAAAGCATTACTTAAAGTATTTATTACACCATCTTCTTGCAAACCAATTTCATTTACTCTTTGTACAAATCTCAGATGTCGACTATATATTGATACGGGACAGTGTATACCATCTGCTATCTCCCCATTCAATAGCAAAAGAAAGAACATTAAAACGAAGAGACGTAGCTTCCCAAAAGATGAAGAATTTATCCATCCTTCATAATCAGCTTCCTCTCCTTGCCGTCATTTTCATACAAATAGCTTATGCAGGAATGTTCCTTCTATCCAAAGCAGCCATATCTTCCGGACTCAAGCCGGCGATCTTCTTCACATACCGGCAGGGCATCGGCACGCTTGTCTTGGCTCCTTTCGCTTACTTCTTCGACAGGTCTCACTCAACAGTCACAGGCAACACATGCTTCCCTCAAGTTTTCTTGCATCGTTTGAGCTTTTAGGTTAATGTGTATCCATTTTCTTCTCTATTCTCTATGCAGGAAGAGTGCACCTCTTACTTGGCGTTTACTAGGCCAGATTTTCATTGCTTCCACACTCGGGTAGGGTTTACAAAAGTATTAATGGCTTTTAAAGCCCTCAAAACACCTCATTTAAACTTTTTTTTGAGTAGGTATGATATCAATTAATTAATTGAAACAAGTTCATCTTTTTTTCCAACAGGTTGAGCTTGGCTCTGAATCTATTTTTCGCTGCGTTTGAGTACGCATCGGCTACTTATCTCAGCGCAGTTGCAAACCTTGTTCCTCTATTAGTCTTCGTAATCGCCGTCAATTTTAGGTAACAAATACTTAACAACTTGGCCTAAGATCGACTACTAATGGACGTTTTGCAAGTTATTGTGCTTATACAGAAGTAACTTTTTAAAAGGTCTTTTGAAAGAAAAAAAAGAGCTTTTATGAAAAAGTTAAAAGTGTTTACAAAATATATTTTACTACAACAAAAATCACAAATATAGTGTTTGCAGATTATTATTTTAAAAGTTACTCTTCTTTGACTTATAAATGGAAAATGACAAAAATATCTTCGAATTAAGTTTTTTTGAGAATATTGAATTATTTATAAGGTTAGAAATATTTGAAATTTAAATTTTTAAATAATTATAAAATTATCACCGCCAAAAACACTCTAAAAGCTACCCCAAATGTGCTTCTGACTTTTGGACTTTTTTTTTTTACTTCTCCAACGCCAAAAGTTCAAAGTCAAAAGTCAAACATCAAAAGCCAAAATCGCAAACACTGCAAATAAACTTTTCTACTGCCAAAAACCAAAAGGTGATTTTTAGTGGAATTTGCAAACATCTCCTTATATTTATACTTATTATTTTTTTGGAAAAAAAAATAGAACAAGAACTTGAATTGTTGATATTGATGTAATTTATAAAAGTATCCACAGAAGGGACAGGAGTTGTCCAAAAGCAATAAAATGACCATTTTTTCGGGCAAAAAAAAAAATATATAAAAGTATCCACAAGGACGATTTTGTTTTTATAATTATTGTATTTGAAATTATTTTTGGTCCCACTAATTCATAAGATCTATACAAGGCGATCCGACACATTTGAAATTTTCTTACTGAGACAGCCCAGTAAGATTTGAATCATTTATCTCTTAACCATTTCAACCTTATCTTTAATTACCTTGATTTTATTAGGATGGAAAAGTGTACCATATCTCAATGGTCAGGTCAAGCCAAGCTTGTGGGTCTTGCACTCGGCCTCGCCGGAGCTGCGATCTTCAGTTTGTACAAAGGCCCTCCACTTTATTCTGAACATCAACAATTTAATGCAATAGCCAGAAGTTACACAAAGGAACAAACAATAAAGGGTTGCGTAATGGGAGTCGTATCACAGGTGGCTTTCGCCATATGGGTCATCATGCAGGTGAGCTTTTTATTTTTGCTTTTTGCTTTTTGCTTTTTGCTTCTTGTGGGGGTTTGCTTCTTTGGGATGTTTGCAATAATTCTAAAGTCTTAATTAATTTGGCGAGTTAATAGTCACTAGAGTATTGCCCGTGCCCTCAGGGCACGGGATCAAAGCTTTCCCAGAAATCCATTCGGGAATCAAAATATTCTTCTTAAACAAACTTCGGATCACCAAAAACAGGATGTGGGAAGCCGTAATCCTAACTACTAAAGAATTAAGCCGTAATACTTAAACAGCAGGCGGAAATTATGAAAAAAAATGCATAAAATGTAACCGCCATCAAACAGAGGAAAGGGTTCAGTTCATTCATTGTGTAACTTGTAAGTATATATCCATTTTTAAATGTAGAGGAAATAAAGCTTATAGAACACATATAAACAAATCTGAACCTTCTAACATTGCAGCTAAAAACACCTATCGTGGTACTTTGACATGGCAAACGCTTACAACACAGCTGCTTAAGAAGATCATAGAAAACAAACGTAGGAACAACCTTCCAAACTATGACATAAATGAAAAAAACTCTCTGCAAATGTTAGATGCTGTTGATGCTATTTCCTGATCCAGTTACTTGTGCTAAAGAATCCAAACTTTCCAACTCTAAACCCTGAGACTAACAAATTCTGGGATGCACTAACTCAAGCGGGAATGGCCCATTCCAGAGTTTCAGAAATCAACTTATACTTATCCAAAAAAAAAAGTAGAAGTTGGTAAAAATAGAAGTTCACGTGTCAGTTTTCTAACAAATACACTCCAACAAGCCCACAAAAGCCCACAGCCAAATCCCAATTTTCCAGCAAACTTCTCATTTCATCATCCTAAAAGAAACCAAACATCAAGAAGATCAAGAGCGAAAAATCCAAAACCCAGAACCTACATGAAGTGAAAGCAAAATCCGACAACCCCTTAGAAACCCAGATGCATATAAAAGCAATCTATCAATAGGATCCTACAAACACCCCTAATTGGTGCAAGAAGTATCGAAAAACAGTAGCAGACTAGCAGCGGAACTTGCCTTGAAAGGGAAAAATAGAAAGCTGCTGACTTTGAAATACTTGGAACTCTCCGATCAATATTACAGAGCGCAGAAGAAGAGTGGAAGAATTAATCAGCCTATGCTGTCTACACTCTATACTCATATATTTAATTGGGCTCTTAAATTACAAGAGGCGCAAAGGCTTTCAAATTTTAGTCCACCCCACCAACCTTTACCAGTTTACCTTGTTTCATTGTGTTTCTTCATTCCCATTTCTACTATTTATTACTGGCTTGTGAAATACACATTAAATAGCTATATGCCATTCCACGAGAAATTTTTTTTCTTGTATATATACATGGAATGGAACATCTTTTTTCTTTTTAATATAAAGCAAGGGCGGAGGTCAAATTTTTTTTTAGGGAGTGGGGGGTGGGGGGAATTATTTTTAAAGGGGTTATTAAAAACTTT
>JAOWBN010220551.1:0-13238 GCA_028565015.1 Pinguicula moranensis | reverse complement strand
AGCCCCTATTTTGCGCAGCCTTCTTAAAATTATAATTGGCTTATAAGCACATTTTTTCAAAAAATAACTCCTCATTTAAAAAAATAAATAAATTTATAAGTCAATTATAAGCATAAGAAAGCTGGACAAACACCCCCCTAAACTTACATATTTCCTCATAATCTTATAGAAAAAAATACATTTTTTTTCAGTTGTCCGGAAGTTGTGGTAAAACGTGAAAAATAAAATTCTTAAACTTTTACTGCGGATAAAAAAAGGGCAGTGGCGGAAATTTCACGTCACTCTTGGGTCCGGAACCTGCGTTTGGAATTGGAACTGATTTCTTTTCCTGCATACGACTTCTCTCCCACTACTTCGTACTTCGATTCGATTTCATGAATGGCACTTCGGACAAAAACCTAATTCTTATTACTCATTGTCGGAGTTCATTTTGGAACACAGAAATCTGTCTCCTTCAACGTTCACCTTTTCTACATTCAGTTCCACGGCCGGAGAAAGGTAATTATGTCCGCTATCAATGTGAATTGTGTATTTGAAATTCAGCATCTTGAAAAAAAAAAGCGTCTCTTTTGACCTGAGTCCCCTGTTTTCTCTCAGAGAATTTTCTTTATGTACCTTTCTCATGTGTCTAAAGGCAGAGCTCTTCGTGTTTTGTAATTTTGTGGTGGTATTTTTTTTCGCTCTTTAATTTTTGGAGACTTTCATGATAGTATGACGGTAAAATTTGGTTCCTTTGTCTATCTATGTTTAGGAGATTAGTGCCTCTGTTAATACATCGTGGTTAACTTGGGAAGTAAAAAAATTGGGCATTTGTGATGAAATAAGTTGATAGATACCAATGCATTCCTTCACTCGATTCATATGGAATTATTGGTTTTATGTACTTATGAAATGATTTCCCTTCTCATTAATCAGCTTTAGTTAATATTAGACTGTAAAACGTTCTTGTTGTTCTGCTCAGCTACATTCTGCTCGTTTTCGTGTGGTGGGTCGGCTGGGGAGCAACTGCCTTGAAGGAGGAGTCTTAGTTCGGGAAACAATGGAAAGCAGTTTTAGGCCACACATTCTGATGGACAAGCTGTCGAAGCTCAATAGTTCTCAACAAAGCATTGAGAGTATCCTTGATTCTTCTGCCTAACTATCTCATATTCATTTTCAGGCATTTTTTTGCTGTTATACACATCCACGTTGATGCTTTCTTCACAATTTGAGATTTCCATCCTGAGAAATATTGAGGTTGAACCTGCTGGTCACAAGTGAATCTTAGTTTAGTTTGTTACTGCCTGATGAGAAAATGATGTTTTTTGTTAGTGCATAGTTTAGGATCTCACTTCATTTAACTATAGTATATAAAATAATCTATTGCTCTCGACCTACCTCTATTGGGTGCCAAAAAAATTCTGTGACTTCTTTTTGTAGATCTTTCCTTGACAAATTTTAGCTCTGTCACATTGGTGCATTTTTCACATGCACAAAGCAAAACAAGTTGTAGAAACATGGGAGAAGCAGTTCCACTGTGCTCCTAGGGAACAGCGATTGGCTTTTCTATATCTTGCAAACGACATTATCCAGAATAGCAGGCGAAAAGGTGCCGACTTTGTTGCTGAGTTTTGGAAGGTTCTTCCAGATTCTCTTCGAGATGCAATTGCAAATGGAGATGAGTTCAGTAGAAAATCTGTTTTGCGCTTGGTATGAACATTATATTTGGTAACTGGCTTTGGAATGAATTTACAGACATGCTTCTGCATCGAAAAAAGAATGCTAGATTTTTTTTTTGATTGTTAACTGAATCAGAATATCACAGTTAGCTTTTTTCCAACATTGTGATAGATGTTTTTATTGTCTCTTGTAACTTTTAATACTTGCTCCTTTCAGGTCAGAATCTGGGAGGAGCGAAAAATATTTGGCTCTAGGGGCCAACTTCTTAAGGAAGAATTTATAAAGAGAAAAGTGGAAAATGGCAACCGGCATCAGAATCATCCTGGATTTAAACTGGTACTTCTTTTCTTAAATAAGCATTTAATGTGAATTATACTTCTTTTGCGTTTATAAAATTTCATCCTCCTCCCCTTCCCAAGCAGCAGCCACGTGGTGGAAATGTGTTGGACAAATTAGTATCTGGTTATCAGGCTGTTTATGGCACCGAATTGGACGAAGATGCCATTTTTAACAAATGCAGAAGTGCAATCAGTGCTATTGAGAAAGCGGATAAAGACGCGGAGCTGGATTACAGATTAGGTATGTTTCTCTACTAGTTCTGCATTACTGGAGGCACAAAATGATGTGATCAATGATTGAGAGTATCGGGTTCTTGCTTGTATTTTTCCAAAAAACAATTCATAGTTCTTATAAGACTTCAAACAAATGCATGTCGTACCTCTAAGCATTGACCCAACCACCCAAATCTGTTTCATATCTTTGTGGCTTTATATTTACTTGGTTCTCAGGGGATGATAATTGATAAGTGCATATTTTTAAATACTATGCTGTAAACGTTGTCTTTTGTTGTACAATTATCTATAACCGCTGCTGCATCCATCTTTGTGGAAAAATCAAGAAGGCAGTGCCGATAGTAGTGTAACTGATGAGCAGAAGGGTCAGCAGGCAACATTGAAGGACTGCATTGGGCAGCTACTAGTAGTTGAATCTTCTAGAAGTAATCTTGTATCACTCTTGCGGGAAGCTATAGAGGAGCAGGTAGACTTTCCTGAGCAGAGTTGTATAGTGTGTTGAATACGGAAAAGATCTATTCTGCGTTCTCCTTTCCATTCATATGATGTTTAACTAGTCCTGATCATTACAGGAGCATCAGCTGGATCAAGTTCGAGATCACCGTCAGGTAATTACAACTCTTGCTAGTTCAACTTCTGGTTAAAGAACAATTAAGTTCCATTACTAGGCATTATTTTTCCCAAGACGTACCTTCTAACCACTGTACCCTGCCTTGTCAGGCAGCCCAGAAACAGTCGGAACACGTGGACAGTATCTGCCTGAAGTTACTCAGTCATAATAGTAGCACAACAGTTCTTACTGAGCAGAGTGGCACCCTGAATCCAGATCCTCAGATGCCACCAAGTTTCATGCCTGGTGCTGGGGAGCTGTCGACTTCGATGATATACACTCAACAAGCATCTTCTACCGAAAATTCTGGCCAGATTGAAGATCCTAAATCTGCAGCAGCTGCTGTGGCTGCAAAACTTGCAGCATCAACATCGTCAGCCCAGATGCTGACTTTCGTCCTCTCTTCTCTTGCATCAGGAGTGATTGGCAATTCCAGTAAAGAAACGTCCAGCGAATACCACTGGGAGAAGAGGGCTAAAATAGATAACGAACATCCCTCTTACATTCCCAGAAATTCCGAGGCACCAGAACACCTGCAGCACACCCTGCCGGTCACCTCACAGGAGTTGAATCATGAAGAAGCTCCTCCTCTCCCATCATCTTCTCCTCCAATGGAACCACTGCCGCCATCTATGCAGCAACCATACACGGTGCCACAATATGTACCAACAGCAATGCCGATACTAAACGGATCATTTGGCTATAGCTTGATCCAGCAAGCACCCATACCTCACCCCAGTTATGCTCCTTCATTTCCTGGGACTTCTGAAGCTCTTCCACCTTCAGATCGATATCAACATTATACCACGGAAGCGGGTTCCTATGGCCAGCCATCATCATTACCATTGGCCCACACGAACGGCCAGTAGAGTTATAGTTGGCGTTGGGAAGATTCAACATTTTCCGTGGGTACTTTTTTCACTTGAGCCTAGAGACTAATAGCTGTAGCAGAATATTTTTGCCTTGGTACATAGTTTTTTGCACGCTGTTGATGTTTGTAACACATGTCTACTTATATTAAATTTCACTGCAACAAATTATTCATGCAAGTGTGTAATCATGTAGGTACTTTCAGTGTATGGCTTAGTAAGTTGGTGTAACTTTCTTTAATTTTGTGAGTTTAGGATCCAAAATATGTACAACATAGAAGATGAATTTATATTAAGGCTGACACCAAGCTGGTAGTACCATATATTCTTATATATATTATACATTAGTATCTCTTTCTTTGAACAATATGTGCTCTGATTTTTTATTTTATTTTTATCAAGAATATGTGCTCTGATTGATATCGTGTTAGGTCCAATTCCAAAGTTTCTTGAAATTCAAAATTCTCTGGAAGTTGCAAGAAATTACAGCCAAATGTATTTGAAATATTACAATCCGAAATTAAATTGCAAGAAGTTACAAATCCAAATTAGATTACTGTCCACTTTTTTTTAATAAGAAAAATTTTGTACACTGTAAACCAACCAAAACCAAACTTACCCATTATATCCCGCTCGAGGCGGGAGCAGGGTCTGGGGATTGTTTACCCTTATCTCTAAAGAGATTGTTTCCGTTAAACCCCAGCTCAAAAATAAAATTCTGAATAATTGCTTCTACAAGTATCAATCTTGGATAGTTATCTATGAGGTCAGTTTAAACTAGCTGGAATTGATAATTTTGTACACTGTAAAGTGTAAACCCAAAAATATATTGCACTGCTTTCCACTTTCCTGTTGTCATTCTGTGGCAGTACCCATCTCGCCGCCGGACCCAAAAATTCTGTCCCAAGTGAAATTAATTTTTGGGATTGCCCTTAGTAATTGGATTAGGACAAAAGAAAGTTTTGGGATTTGGCTGCCTACATTCTGTGAGCTGTCCAAAATGGATCGTTCGACCAGATATGATTTCTGCATGGTAGGTAATGGTGGCCAATTGGATATGTAGCCTTGTTTTGCGCAAGCTTTTTTTACTTTTTTTATTATTTGTTTTATTACTTTTTTTTTATTTTTAAAAGGGGTGGTATTTTGCACAAGTACTTAAAAGATTACTATTTTTAGAATAGAGGTGTCTCGGAGGGTCCAAAATTTTTCGAAACCCCCATGCCAGAGCCCCCGCCGCCGGTCGTCGGAGCTACCGCGGCCGCCGGACCTGCTGCCACCGCCAGCCGCCGGACCCTCTGTGCCGGAGCATCACCCACCCCACCACCCATGCCGGAGCTCCTCCACGGTGCCGGAATTGAGGTGCTTATTTTTTAGAAGGAAAAAAGCATGTCAGGAGTTGCTTATTTTTTAGAAGGAAAAAAAGCATGTCAGGAGGTGCTTATTTTTTAGAATGTTTACCTCTTAAAATAAGAACAAGTAGTAGAAGGTTGGCTGCGCAAAATACTCATTTTTTGAAAAAATGTGCTTATAATCCAATTAAAATTTTAAGTAGTCTGCGCAAAACAGGCCCTAAGATAAAAATTTAATTACTTTTTTAAAGAATTAATTAAAATATCAGAGGGGGTGAAAACAGAAAAGAGATGTATGGAGTGCAATTTGGTCAGCGTCAGCTTTCACGTGGTAAATATGGGGTTCTAAAAATCAGGTTCAAATGCAGTTCCTGAGGATCTGGCGGTATTCTAAGCCAAAGCAAAGGACTACTCAATTGGGTATTCTCTTGGAAAGTGGTACTACCTACCTATCCATTGCTTGTTTGATTGTAAATAAATTTTGCACTTAGGCATAATTTTGTAAAAACTGTACAGATTGTTTTTTTTTGTTTTTTTTTAATAAGTAAACATTTACCATTAAAAAAGGCCAATCAGCCAATAATTACATGAATGAAAGGATAACAGAGAGTGTAAAACAGAGTACATCCTCAGTAAATTGGACTTTCTGGCTACATCTGTTTAATCTTGAATCTCCCGCAAAGCCACGACATACGCATCCACTCAACGGCCGTGATACCCCGGTGTGGGACTTGGTGAGCTGATATCCAGTTCCAGGCATTGATTTGAATCCATTCAATAGGGAGCATATGGTGAGATTCATTGTCAAATCTAATTGAGTTTCGCTCCTTCCATAAGTACCAAACCACCGCCTGCCAAACTGCCTTCCACATCTCTAATCCATGAGGTCCGGATGCCAGTTTGAGATGATTTCTGAAGTGGGCTCTAATGTCCGGGTATTCAATATATCTTAGCCCAAACCATTTATACACTTCCTGCCATAATGCTCTTGCATTTTCACAACTGATGAATAGATGTTTAACAGTTTCAATCTGGAGACCACACATGACACATCGTCGGTCAGCCTCTGAAAAATTCACACCGCGGGGTAGCAGATTGTCCACTGTTGGTATTCTATTTTGTAGAATGCGCCAGGTTAGGAATTGAATTGATTTCGGGGCTAGTTTCCCCCAGGCATTTGTAAGGAACCTCCTGTCCAGAGTTGGTTTCGTCGCAGAGGAGATGATGGATTCATATCCAGAGGCAACTTTATATCCTAACACATCTCCCTTCCATGTCCAGGCATCATAACCACTCTGTAAATGATTTACTTTGCCCAACAGTCTGCTTAATTCATCGAGTTCTTGTATTTCCTTTGACCGAAGTGGCCTTTTGAATGTAAGTTTCCAGTTGCAGGGATCTGGACAACCCCCTGAAATGTCCCAGATTGTACTTTCCTTCTGGAGGCTCAACCTGAAAAGCTGTCTGTATTTTAAGGCTAGTATTCCCTCTGCTGACCAGTCATAGGCCCAGAAAAGAGCTTGATCCCCACTCCTTACCTCCAGTTTAATGTTCGAATTGAACCAATGCTCTGTTGATGTCTTCCATATATCCCCCCAGCAGCGCGAGATGGAGGCCGGCATGGATACCAAACTCCAGTCACTTTTTGAGTCATTTTTCCTAAGATATTTCGATTGAATCACCTTGACCCAAAGGGAATCCGGCTCCGTTCTGAATCTCCACAACCATTTGGCCAATAGTGCTTTGTTCATAGAATTTGTGTCCAGAAATCCTAGTCTGCCCTCTGTTTTCGTTTGGCAGAGATCATACCAATTTATCCAGTGTATGCTTCTCCGGTTTTGGCTGTTTTGCTTCCACAAGAAATGCCCCATGAGTCTATCAATTTCTTTTGCTACCTTCTTGGGAGCTCTGAAGATGGATAAGTAGAATATAGGGAGGCTGCTAAGAATTGATTTCACAAGTGTAGCACGCCCAGCCAACGTCAAATATTTGTTTTCCCATTTTTGAGTACGCAGTTTTATCATCCCAATCACCGTGGACCGCATCCTTGCTTTGCAAGGTGAATCTCCAAGTGGAAGACCCAAATACTTGCAAGGAAGTGTTGCAACCATACAATGCATTCTTGAAGCAAATCTAGCAGAGATTTCAGAATCCAGATTGATACCATATAACTTACTCTTTGTATAGTTTATGGCAAGGCCTGAGATTAATTCGAAAATGAGAAGAATACCTTTCATGACCTTGATATTCCTCAGCTTCCCTGTTGCAAACAATAGTGTGTCATCCGCGTATTGCAGATGTGATAGCCTGAGGTTCCCCACCTTAACAGCTGTTAACTTCTTCAGGACAACCGCTCTATTCAACAGGATGCTCAGCCCTTCAACTACCACCAAAAATAGGAAGGGAGATAGGGGATCCCCTTGGCGCAATCCCCTTTTTAATTTGAATTCCCCAGAACTAGCACCATTGATCAAGACTGCAGCATGAGGAGAAGAGATACTCTCTTTAATCCATGTAATCCAAATGTGACAGAAGCCGAGTTTAGCCAACATATGAAGTAAGAAATTCTAGTCCACGGTATCAAAAGCCTTGGAGAAGTCTGCCTTAAATAGTACTGCTGCAGATTTGGTTTTTTTAAGGCTATGGATGGTTTCATTTGCCACTAGCACCCCGTCTAGAAGTTGTCTGCCCTTGAGGAAGGCCGATTGGTTCTGTGATATAACATTAGGCAGGACTTTCTTCATTCGGTTGGCCAGTAGCTTAGCCAGGATTTTGTATGCACTTCCAACAAGTGAGATGGGTCTATATTGATCCAAGGTATTCGGATTTGTAATCTTGGGTACCAAGGTGATGAAGGTAGAGGTTAGACTCTTGCACAGCTTTCTGGATCTATAGAACTCCATGATAAAGTCAGTGAAATAGTGGCTTAAAATGTCCCAGTGCCTTTGTATGAATTGGAATGTCATCCCATCCGGCCCTGGGCATTTTTTGCCAGAGCAGTCCCAGACCGTCTGCTTTATCTCTTCTTCAGTGAAAATGGATATCAGTAACCTGTTATCATCTGATGTGAGCACTTGTTGTGCTGGCAGGTCGAGAGAGGGTCTGATCCAGTCTTCAGAGTCGAAGTGGTTCTCAAAATGTGTTCTAATACTATCCTTGATATAGTTGATGTCCTCTGTCCATATACCTCCAAAATTCATATCTTTTATAGCACTTCTACGCAGCTGGTTATTCACTCTGGCATGGAAATATTTAGTGTTGCTGTCCCCTTCAAGAATCCATTTGATTCTGGACTTTTGCCTATGCAGAGATTCTTGATTATGTAACGAGCGCTGAAGGGCATGCCATGTTTCGTATCTCTGCTGGATGGAATTTTCATCTGGTACTCGCGACTCATTTAGTTCATCTAGTGTCTGAAGTTGTTTTGTCAGCTCCTCTGATTTGCTGATTATTCTGCCAAATGTGAACTGATTCCATTCTTTGATCTTATATCTCATTATTTTGAGTTTTTTAGAAAGGATGTATCCCTTGTAACCGTCTACCTTAATCGCTGGCCATTCCTGTGCTACAAAATCTGTGAATCGATGATCTTTATTCCAGCAATTCAAGAACCTGAAGATCTTAGGCCCCCAATTCATTTTCTCTGTTTTGTACAAGATTGGCCTATGATCAGATATTGATATGTCCAACCCTATTTGATGAACTTCAGACCATTCTCTCATCCATGCCTCTGAAAAGAGAAACCGATCCATTCGACTGCAGCAAGCTCCCCCTCTTGAGATGCAAGTGTAACGAGTGCGCTGGATTGGGGGGTCAATGAGATTCAGATCCTTGATAAGAGTATCAAACTCCTCCATTCCGACTCTGTTTGATTTTTTGTTGTTTCTTTTTTCTCCTCTTGAGCGAATGGAGTTAAAATCTCCTGTAAGACACCAGGGTGTGGACGAGTTCCCTGAGACAAGTTGCTTGATTTTCCCCCACAATATTTTCTTATACTTGAGCAAACATGAGGAGTAAATATTCACAATGGTCACCGGGGTCTGTGAGAAGGACCAGAGTCCCTTAACACCAAGAATATCGTCGTCTGTCCAATAATCCGATATCTTGAAAACTGCTTTGTACCAAATAGTGAGGAGGCCTCCTGAACTTCCATTTGCTGCACAAAATCTCCAATCAAATTCCTCATTCGGCCAAAGCTGCCTACAGAACCAGTGATCTACTTGTTCCCTTTTTGTTTCCTGAATCAGTAACATATCTACATTCTGTTGTTTGATTAACTCTCTGATTGCTGCTCTTTTTGTTGCTAGGTTCAACCCTCGGACATCGAAGGAGATAATATGCATCAGGAGGGTGTAAACTTGCTACCAGGAAGTGAATTTGTATTCTCATTTGCATCAGAGGAAGTATACATTCGGATTATCCGTTGGGCTAAAGCCTCCCGTGGGGAGTTCAAAGAGATCCCCAGGTCTAGTGCGAGATCCACTACCGATTCAGCTGCTCTGGTGTTGGTATCTATTACCTTGTTAGGATCAGGAGAGGATGGTGTGAAGCTTTGGATGATCTGGGTATGTTCTTTGAGTTTCTCTGCAGACTCTTGTATCGGGTCACAGATGATGAAAGGGTCAGATTTGCTATATGCTGCGAGAGAATTGGGAGATAGCTGTAGGAGGGGCATGATGTCGAAAGGGTCTGAGTTGCAGGAATTTTGAGAGCAGACAACAGTGTTGGAATTGGTGGAGGAGATAGGGATAAATGGGTTAACTGTAATAACAGGAGGGGTTAAGTGTATTTAGCGGGCCGGAAGATTTTTGCAATGGATAGGGAATAGAGGGCCTCAGGCCCACTTTTGAGTGTTGCTCTGCTAAGAGGGCAGAGAAACTGTGTGGGAGAGGTTGGGAAAACATTGGTGCTGGGGCCGATAGAACTGTTTCAGCATTAGGTGAGATTGGCTCACCTTTCCAAGATTCAGGCATAGAGAGCTGTGGAATAGCATCAAATTGGGAATTTTTGTCAGATAATTTGTCCTCCGCCATCAGAGAATAGTTTTTCCCTCCAATTTGGAGATTTGATTTTGACGGGAGAGCGCAGTCCGTACTGTCTTCCTCGGGCAAATCAATTAGGCGCGCTCCCGGCTTTTCCACCATGATTTCCGATGAGTGACTTACTATACCAGAGGAACTATCTAATGGGATCTCAGGGGTATCCTGCCGGAGATTATTTTCCGATTTTTGCACTTCTTCCAAGGGGGTTTGAGTTTTCTTAGTGAAGACCCTGCCTGATAATGAAGGCCACTCTGATTCTGGCAGGGGATTCCGGCCACCCGGTTGGTATTGTCCCAAGTACTCTTCCTGTTCTTCCCTGATTTGGATGCAGAATTTGTTTTCGCCAGCATTTATCTCCAGGGAGTGGTTTATCACCTTGGTGTCTGTGGTCAAAATTTGCAATCGAGCAAACTGTAAATCTTGGTGCATGTGAGTCTTTATATCCACCATTAACAGAGATCCCAGCGTCGTTCCTATCTCTTCAAAGAATCGATTGTACCAACAGTAGAGGGGGATTCCCCTAATTTGCACCCACACAGGTCTAGCTAATTTACCATTCATCATCTTCCTGGGCCTTAGGGAGTGGAGACAAAGTTTCTTAGTTGTGCAAGAGTCATAAGCTAATCGATTAAGGTCTGCTGCGGATGAGAGTTCAACCAAGACCTCGCCCCCCTCCAACCTGGCTGCCGAGCTACCATTGTACCCAACCTCCTTCAATATCTGGTTGAGAGTGTCTAGATCGATGATAGGGCCTGGGATTCCAATTAGACTCCTGTTTAGCCATTGAACTTCTTCTGGGTCAGGGAGGAATTTTATAGAGCTAATAGCTTCCTGTGACGTTTGAGAGATGACTAAGTTTTCCCCCTTCTCCCCCGTTTTATCCAGTTTGTCACCAGGAGGAAGTAAATCCTTGTCAGAGCGGGAAACACTCACCTTGAGTTGGAAAGATCCCACCCAAACTTGGTTCAGTTTTTCTGTCAGATCAGGGACAATAGATGACTTGGTGAACCGTACAAAACCGAAAGGTGGTTGTTGTGGAGCTAATTTTGCTGGGAGATGGACATCACAGACGACCCCGAAACCTGAGAATACTCTCCACATGTCCGGTTTTTGCCATGAATGATGATAATTTGTGAAATGGAAAGAGACAGAGTTATTGCGGAGCTGTTTAATATAGAGAGGGAGTTCTCTCTTTTTGGGCAATTTTGGAGGAGTCAATGTTTTTGCAAGAGTTGGGGTTGTTTTTCGCCCAACTACTTGCCATTCAGACGGCGAGTCAGCAAGAGCTTGATGCTGGTTTTCTTCAAGTATATATGAAGGAGCCTTTGAGTGCGAGGGGGAGGAGACAACCTCCTCGTACGATGTGGAGGCCATCAGAAAGGATCTGAAGGTAAAAGCAGAGTGAACTTGAGTAGAGCCTCCAACCAGAATCAGAGCACCACCGGGGAACTATCCTACCGCCGAGCGCACCCGCACGGTATAAAAAAGGTAGCTCTGGTGGAGATGTTTGGCGAAGTGGAAAGTATTCTTAACTGTACAGATTGTTAGTGATAAAATGTTGAAATATACCAAAAAAATTAAGTTTATAAAATTCGTAATTAAAAAAATTATAAAAAAAATTGAGGCTATTTTCCTGGAGGAGTCAAACTGCAGTTATGCCAACTAAAACAACAACTTCCTTAAAAGAAAACAAAGAACAAGAAAAACTAAAACATTCAGATATTTTCTGAGATGGGGAAAAGGGGGGCCATTGAAATTTGCAAAGCCAAACTTCCTAAAGGCTGAAAAATGGCCTCTTTCAAGTTTTCGTTGGTGTATTATCCACCATTTGTTCACTATTCGTATTGTCTCTCTTCTCAAGAACTGCCCTTTCCATTCCTTTTGTTGTCTTTCATGGCAATTTTCCTGCTGCTTAATTTTAGCCATGGTAGCATTGCTATTCCACTTTCTTGTGCTCTTCTGCTGTTGGAGTGGAGCTTCTCGTTTTCTTGTACAAGATGATATTTTGATTGTGCCTGGAGCAACTCTGTGAGTTATTGATTGCTCCATTATCTTGCGCTTTGACTTCATCCTGTAAACATAAAGATGTGATCTTTTTTTCCCATCTTCTTTGGAGGTTATTTATGTTGGTAGTGGAGTTTTCCCAAATCCCTTTTTGTCAATTTCAAACTTTCAACTTGCTGGGAGAGAGAATTCCTTGTATTCACTGTTGGGGAGTGTGAGCTATTAGTATTAATCAGTATTTAGATTAACATATCCCATACCCCGGATTCTCTTTAAGGAATAAATAATGAACCACTAATCACTATCTGGATCAGCATACTTACATGTCTCACTAAATTTCTAATTTTTCTTTCAGGGTGAAACCTTTTGAAATTCAGGATACTCCAAAGATTGACTGAACTCAACATATACTTGCTAAGAAACTGGGTATGGCTTGCTTTTCTGCAGGAGTTGCCGACCAGTGTAAAACAAAGGGGTTGAACGTTTCACCAACCTTTTAAGTAATTGGTCCGGCTCACCGGGATACTGCATGCATGCTCTACTTCTATCCATATTTTCCTATATGAATTTGTTATGTAACCTCTTCATATCATCCCCTATTATGATTGGCATGTTGATTTTGGTTTCTTTCTTTCTGATGATTCCTTGACCTTTCTGCTTTTCTTTAGTGAGATTAGGAATGGTGCTAGGGATTCCTGGACTATGCCATTTTCCAAACAGGTTTACTTTTCAACTATAGATAATCCCTTTTCCTATGTGTTATAATTTTCGAGTCCAAATTGTTTTTTACAAAATCAATCAAACCATTAGTAACTTCTTAAACAGTGCAAAAATTGTAAGAAGATCGATTTTAAGGCCCGTGGTTCACTAAGAACTCAGTTCTTGACTACCTCCACGTTAGAGCTCCGAATCCGGATGGCTCACCACTTGTATTAAACAGATCAAGAAAACAGTACAACTTTTACAAAGATATAGCAACGAACTCAAAGCAAATACCAACACTTCCGCAACTAAAACAATCTGAAAAACTCAGATTCATCAACAAGAAGGTGACTCAAGGGGTGTTTTGCGCAGACCCTCTTATGCTTATAATTGGATTATAATAACTTTTTTTGAAAAAATGAAGAGTTATT
>JAOWBN010220540.1:0-13239 GCA_028565015.1 Pinguicula moranensis | reverse complement strand
CGGAGTACACCGGTTCATATGCAACCTTCTCAACAACATTGATGCTCAGACCCGGAAGGTACTATTGCATAACATTTCAATTTATCAACCACTGTTATTCATCCCTTTTTCTTGCTTATCTATCTATAAATGTCCCGAAGGTATGAGATCAAGTTTTTGGTTGATGGGGAGTGGCAGCTATCACCTGAGTTTCCCACTATTGGCGATGGTTTAATGCAGAACAATCTATTGATAGTTGAATAGCTCGGTTTAGATGCTTCTCAGTATGAGATCATAATAAATGTATGTCCTGTGTTTATTTTTTGTGCTTTTCCTAGTCTCCTTATATGGTGAAGTACAAAATAGATTGGGTAAATTGTTGTTATCTTCATGCCCCTATATATAAAGGCGATTTTCGATTTGTGTGGTTGGTTTCATTCACAAATTTACTACATAAAATGGCTTTCTCCAATTACCTATGCTTTGGACCAAGAACTATTTATATCACACTTTTGGTGATTTCACTAGCAATCCTTTTAGTAGAGTTACAATGTTCCTTGGGTAGCTCATTGGCCCCATGAGTGATGGATGAGTTGTCATACTATTATATAGATTTTTTTTATAAGCCTAAATTTCATATATGGTATAAGTATTTACATAGTTACAAGCCATAGAGAAACAAAACAAAACAAAACAAAACGAATATGTACAAAATCAAGTCTAGATATCACACTAGCTCTCAGCCTATTGGGATGAAGTCAGTGAGTGATTCCTTGGTCATGACCTGTATAACCTACCCTACCATCATACCTTCCAGTATAGTTAAGGGTGATCTGGTACATGACTCCCCTAACCTCATGAATGCATAAGCATCTCCGCATTCAGTTCATCGTCATTATCCGCTTTTCACCAAAACTGGATATCATGACTATCAACTTATTAATATCCTTTTTGGGGACTATTGGTACATAGCTTCTTTCAGTTTGGAGAGCTATCCCTGTAATGTATGGAGGGTATTACTGGTAGGGCATGAAATAACATAACACTCTCAAGGTGATCAACCAGTTTCCTTCTCCTGCCAGACTCAGAACTTCCAAGTTTACTTGCACTAGCCTTGAGCCTTGGAATTTGGTTGAGATTCCTTTGTGACCACTATTTTCCAGCGAGTGTAGCTCTCTTTGCAGCTGAACATGACTTGTTGAGTATTCTGTTTCACATGTAAGCTTTGTGAACTTCGTTAACCAATCACTTGTATGAGCATCCCACTGTGTGTCTAGTGACTTGTTCATCGGATCAATGTATTCTCATTGGCATCTGAGGTCCATCTTCTTTGCTAGATTAGAGTAAGAATGGCCTACTCTGGATTGTTGTGGTGCAGCAGACTGCTAGAAAATTTATGCAATATCTTTCTCAGAACAGAGAGAGAACTAGAAGGTTGTTCTCATGTTCCAAATCTACCGTGAAGTCATCTAATCTACTTGCACTAGCCTTGAAATTTGGTTGAGGTTCCTTTGGGACCACAATTTTCCCCAGCGAGTGAAGCTCTTTTGTTGCTGAACATGTCTGAGTAGCCCACTTTGTGTCTGAAGACTTGTTCATCAGATCAATGTATTCTCATTATCTGCTGAGGTCCATCTCTGTTAGAATAGACGAGTGACCTATTCTGGATTGCTTTGGTGTAGCAGATATTTCTGCCAGAGAAGACTTTATGCAGTATCTTTCTCATAACAGAGAGAACTGGAAGGTTTTCCTCATGTTCCAAATCCATAGTATAATCATCTGGTTTACTTGGTTTGGTGAGTAGCCGTACACAGAATGATTTCCTCCTGGCTAGAATATGCTACTGCCACCCTTTTAGGATGGAAGAAATAAACTCTCCCTACCCTAACCTGTACCGTGTTGAGATAAAAAGATAATCAGAAAGCACAGATTGAGTTATTGGCACTTTCATAAGAGAGCCTGAGCTCCTTTGGCTGCAGCTTAGCTACATTTTCAAGAATGTGGTCAGCTTCACTGATGACAGCACATTGCCGTATCATAACAGATACAAAGCAGGACCTAACCTGTACCTTTTTGAAATGCAATGACATTAAGCAGCTCAAAAAGAAGTTGTAGATAATGTATAAGTAGAAACTGAGTAAGATAGAAGTATCCTTGCTAGCTTCTACGATATGATCATGTAAGGCGTTTGACATTTAAAATTGTAAGCATACCTGAGGTTGAAGAATCCAGTCAGCAAGGCTATAAGGAAATAACTTAGACTAATTCTTAGCCCTCAGCCACAACCATGTCTCACGTTGGATACTATGGAGTAGAGATGAGACATGGGGAGAAGTTGATGAGAAATGGACTTTATTTCTTACCTTCCGGAGGGACCATACCATAGAAAGCCTTATTGAGTTCCATACTGGCAGAATAACTCCCATAGGAGCAGCCGCAGAGAACTCGCACAATTTTAGAGCTGTACCATCAGGAGTAGGGGGCATTACTAGCCAAGATGACAGCTGACTCCCAATGTTGGTAGTTAATGAGCAGTTAGCAAAGAGATGTGCTACAGACTCATCCTCTGCACGACAAAGGGGCAACGAATTTCCTGACTAGCCGGGATTACCCCCCTCTTCTGCAATGTGACTTGAGTGGCCACGACATTTTGGATTAAATACCAAGCAAAAATGCGAACTTTCTTTGGGGCAAAGCTTTTCCAGATCAGATTGGACAGATTTTTATGGTAATCAGAGAGGGTATGCTGTGTTCCAGCACTGATTAGCTTATAAGCATCACTTACATTACAGACTCCCAGCTGATTAGATTTAAAAATGTACTTGTCCTTAGTTAGAGGCCGTGGAGTAATATCCCTTAATGCTCTATTTAGATTAGCTAGAGCAGGAAGATCTGAATCTAGGACATCTCTCCTCCATCTCCAACACCAAATCCAAGTGCCATTGAACCACTTTCTTGCGTTTGCAACACTAACATCCCTGCATAGCTCATTCATAAAAAGCCTAGGAAAAGACTCAGCCAAAGGTTTGTTATTAAGCCAACTATCCGTCCGAAATCTTATGAGTTCACCATTCGCCAGTTGCAAAGAAATGTTTTCAGTGAACCAAGTGCGGTTGAGATTTTTCTGTAAACTGGACCACCATTCAGATTCATAACCACGGCCTCTAGGCCTGCCAACAACATAGTTATTACCTTGGTGCTGAGGGACTATGCATACTGCAATAGAGAATGAGTGTCCCCTGTATTTTGAGCTTAGTATCTCCATTGCTATGGAAGGTTCCTGATTGAGGATTTGTAGCCCCCATTTGCCCATCATGGTAGCATTAAAAGAAGATAGGTAGCGGGCATCCAAGCCATCCCTTGGTAATGAGGTAGTTATCTTTTTCCAGGAAGTTAAGCTCAATTTTCTGCTGTTGGCTGATCTGCCCCAATAAAAGTTCCTTTCCAAATTCGTCAATCTCTTGATGATGCTTTTGGTAACACAGCTAGAACAGAATTTAGAAGTGTCAGTTTGCCTCCTGTTGATAGCTGTGCATGCTCCCAGGAAGATAGAGACTTACTGAATTTGTGTAATACTTGCTGCCAAGCAGAGGGACTCTTCATTTTAGCTCCAACAGGTAGTCCCAAGTACTTTAAGAGGACATTTGCTCGCTGATAGTTCAGGAAGGCTGCCATGTCTTCCAGGAGGGAGGGCTGAACATCGATACCTATAAGTTTACTTTTCCCAAAATTAATCCTAAGGCCTAATGCCAATTTAAAGTTAAGGAGAGTAGCCTTCACTGCTTGGACAGTTTTCCACTCTGCTTGCCCAAAGATGAGGGTATCATCTGCAAATTGTAAATGTGAAACCTGCGCACCCCCTCTGCCAAGGCTAAGGCCCGAGAAGATATGTAAGTTGATGGCCTGGCTTATCATGGACGAGAGCCCCTCTGCAGCTAGCAGAAAGAGAAAAGCGGAGAGCGGATCTCCCTGTCTAATATCACATGAAGGATAGAACTCCTAAGTCGGACTACCATTAATCAAGATTGGTGTTGAGGAGGACTCAAGGATGCCTTTGATCCACCAAAGCCAACATGGAGGGAAGCTCATGGACTCCATAATCTGCAGCAGATACTTCTAATTAATAGTATCAAATGCCTTTTCAAAATCAACTTTAAAGATGAGAGCTTGCTTCTTTAGCTTCCTAACTTCATCAATGACCTCATTAGCAACTATTACACTATCCACAAGTTTCCTTCCCTGAATAAAGGCTGATTGATTATGGCTGATCAGAGAGTTCATCACTTGAGCAATCATGTTGGACAAGACTTTAGAAATAATCTTTGGCATGCAACCAATTAATGAAATAGGTATGAAGTCTTTAACATGCAGAGAGTTGTGATTTTTAGCCAGCAAGGCTATGTGAGATGCATTGCTTCCTCTAGACAACTGGCCATTCCTATAAAACTCCAGCAGTAGTTGAACTATATCAGGTTTCAATAAGTGGATAAAGTGCTTGATAAAAGTGAAGTTGAGGCCATCAGGCCCAGAGCTCTTTTGGCTCTCACATGTTGATATTGCAGCCATGATCTCAGGTTCAGTAAAGGGCTGCTGCAAGAACTCCTTATGATGCTGCTCAAGAGATCTGAGCATAAGTCCAAACCGTGGCCTATTTGAGATTTTTTCTGTGAACCTGTCCTTGAAGTGTAGATAGAAGCATTCTTTGATTAGCTCTGGATCCTCTAGCCAGACTGCACCATCCCAAATACCACTGATCATGTTCCTGGATCTAGAAGCCTTAACACTGCTATGGAAAAATGCTGAATTCTCATCCCCATCTTGATCCATTGTATTCTGGACTTTTGATAATTAATACTGAGCAATTGTTTTGAGAGGGTTTCCGGCTTCAACTGTAATTCAGATAGCTGCAAGTGATCAATACTGCAGGTAGGATTAGACTCAGCTTCCAATTCCAGAACCTTAATTTTCTGCAGCAGAAACAGTTTCTCATCATGTAGATTCCTTGGAGAGGCCTGATTCCACAACTGAATCTGATCCTTCAAAGTTCTGATTTTTATCATAATACGGTAGCTCTAGTAACCCTCTATGCTTGTACTACTCCACACTTGTTTGACCAACTCTATAAAACCTCTATCCTGAAGCCAAGCATTAAGAACCCTTAAAGGTTTGGGACCCCAGTTAAGCTGTTTGGAGCACAAACTCACTGGGCAGTGGTCATATCCCACCTTATCTAAGCCTGCCTGGATCCATGTAGCACTGGTTTCCAGCCAGTTGCTATTAATCAGAAATCTATCTAATCGGCTCATGGCTTGTAATGACTTCAAAGGCCAGGTAAACTTCCTACGTTCCATCCTAAGATTCAAGAGTTCCATGCTGGAGATGAAAGCATTGAACTGCTCCACTTCCTGAATATAATGAAGGGCAGACGTACCCTTCCTTTCATTGAGCTCCAAGATTGCGTTGAAGTCCCCCATAACACAACACTTAGTCTGATTTGAGTGGTAGTAAGCAGCTAAATAATTCTTGCCATTGAGACTGTTTCCCTGGCAGATCAGCAGGGTCGTATACATTGACCATTCACCAAACCAATAACCAGAGATACCTAGGAAACCCACACCATTGAACATAGACACTTTCTGAAACTTATTCTTATTCCAGAGGCATAACAAGCCGCCAGATAGGCCATCAGAGCTCGAGTAGCACCAATCAACTTCTGTATCACTCCACAGATAAAGACATAATTTTTTTTTAAAAACAGTAAGTAACTTAGTTTCCTAAAGACTTATGAAGTCCACCTTTTCCTTTGCTATTAGCTGCTTGACTTGCCCTTTTCTCTCTAGGCTACATAACCCCCGAACATTAAAAGTGATTAGTTTCATAGGGGCAGGGTATCCTCAGACTCCAAAGGAGTAGAAGATGGTGCAGAAGCTTGATATTGAGATACTTCATGACAAGATCTGACCATGTTCTGTAGCAGAGACTTGAACTCACCATGACAATGACCATAATCAATCTCTAGCAGTGATCCAATTTCCATAATTGAATCAACAGTTTGAGATGGGCCACACGAGAGTTCACTAGGCAGGGGAAGAGGAAGGCTAACAAAGGAGTTAGTAGAGAGCTGATGGATATCTACTGTAGATGGAAATTGCCATGTACGGAGAGGAAATAGCTACAAGACAGAATTCGAAAATTAATTCGAAAATAAAACTCCCACTTTGATTTTTTATGGCATTAATGAACTGATCATTATTGAGGAAAAGGAAGAGTTGTCTTTCGTCATACATCACGTCTATGTGGGAATTAGTATCTCTGTTGGTAGGTAGTTTTCTTTTCTATTATTTTATTTCTTGCCATTTTTTTTATAATCGTGGTATTCGGGCATCGAAATATCTGATTAATCCACGAGGTCATGCTCCAACTACCCATGGACTAGTTAAATTATTATTTTTATTCTTTGCCATATTATTATCAAATTGTTTCTGGTCTAAGTCAAAATTATTGCATTATTGCATGTTTTAACGCAATCATTACAACACAATTATGTTATTGTTCTTATTGTTTTCCTTAGCCAAGTCAAAGTTTCCATTAGGAATAGGAACTCTTCCAAACTCTTGTCGCCAATTCGCGGGTGAATTTCATATTATTGGTTAAGCATCAAACCCGAATTATTTTATGGATAGATAAACACATGCACCCTTTACAACTTCTTCGGGTATCCAACTTGATACAAGGGCGGAGCCAAGGGGGACCAAGGTCATAATCCCCTTAGAATTTTAAATAAATAAAAATATATATTATTTTTTTTTTATTTTTTCAGTGTAATCCCCTTTAAATACTATAATTGTATTTATTTTGAGTTGTTAGGATTACAAAACCTAGACTTACGTTTATTTTCAAATACTATAATTGTATTTATTTTTAGTTGGTAGGATTACAAAACCTAGACTCCCGTTCATTTAAAAATCAAAAGCAAAATGTGGGATATGGGATTTGAACCTTAATTAATGCTTTGAAATCCTACAAAATAAACCACTACACAACATTAGTGTTACTTTCTAAGTTCTAGTTGATATTTATTTCATATGTCGGATAGTTTTTTAATAGAATTATTTTTGATAATTTAATATTTTGTTAGATTGTTTGACAACTAAGAAATAAAAATGAAAAATAAAATTAAAATTTTAACTAATATCAAGGGATATTTTTTTCAAATGATCTGTTGTAGACAAACAATTATTACAATTGTGGTCTAAAACAATATCTTAATAAAATTGTTGAAATAATATTTTTATCAAAATAAGAAACAAGTAGTAGAAGGTTGGCTGCGCAAAACACTCTTTTTTTTAAAAAAAGCTGCTTATAATCCAATTATAATTTTAAGAAGGCTGCGTAAAATGGGCCCTTAGTCTAGAAACTCTTAAAGATTTCTTTGAAAAAAGGAGTTCTTAGGGGGTGGATTATGGTGTTTATGTGCCTAGAAATTATATTAAAATTTATAATACATCTTGTTAGAATTTTAGTATAACGAGGATGAATTTATATGCTATGTGTTTAGCATGCTGTAGATTTACAATTCTAATTACATGTTTAGTGTGTTATAGTGAAAAATCAACACTTTTCTATTTGCATAAAAACAAATTAAGGACTTTAATTTGATCTTGTGTGTTTTAGCCACCCGAAACATGTTAAGAGTAATTTTATCTCATTAAAATTCAACAAAACCCGTGTGCTTTTTTCTTTCTCTCTGTAGTTCAATTTATTTTTATATTTAATTTTATGATTTCTTATTTCTTATTTGGTCACTATACATCTCAATTTTCTTCTTGTTGTTAGGGTTAATTTGTCTCTCCTGTGGTTCGACCCTTTTATTTCTATAATTGACGTCGTTCTCTTGCAGTTTATAGTTATTTTAGGATATTTTAGCTTGTTTCGTGATTATTTGTGCATTAATTTTATACCTTAAGATTCGCATCAGCCTTATTCCAAATTTTCTCCAAATCCTCCTGAGTCGATACCCTCTCTAGTCTCTCTAATGACTTCTATAGCTTACTTAAGACTGAAATCTCCTCTCATATTTGGGGACTAGATACACCTATCCTATCCTCGCTCCACGTGGGTCGCCGGGATTTTTATCCTCTGAATTTCCTCTCACATCTATAGTCCCACCACCTCTTGAACCTGCTCAACATTCCACGCATTACCTATCCAGAAGTCCTGAATATTCACATCAGTGCAAGCCTACTGAGGACATCGTGCTGCAAGCGGTCCCGCTCCAATCCATTTATCAAACCAAAAGGATGAATTCCCTTTTCCTAGCATTATTTGAATATTCTCCATCACTTCCTTTTTCATGCTCATTGCGTAGTTCCACATACGTGAAACCTCTCTCATAAGTATATGCTCTCTCTCCTGTTATATTTAGCACTGAAGAATCTCGCCCACTGACTGGATTCAATGAGCATCTTATAGCAGAGTTTCATTGTCATTGCTTTTTGTACTTCATTTGAGTCTCGAATTCCTAACCCCCCCTTTTCACATGGCATGCATAACTTTTTTCCACCTTATCCAATGCATTTTCTTTTTTCCTTCTGATTCTCCCCATAGGAAGTCTGCCATACGGCGTCGTAACTCATGCAAACAGTAGTGTGAGAGCCTCATAATAGATAGTGTGCGCATGGGGACACTGGATAAAGTATGCCTGATCAAAACTATTATACCTACTTGGGACAATATATTTCCTTTCCACCCAGCTATCTTGTTCGTAATTTTTGGCATTAATGGCTCCAGAGTTTCTCTCTTTAGTCTTTTGGTGTATAAAGGTGCCCCCAGATATCCAATAGGGAATGTGCCAATTCTGAATCCTATCATGTCAACACACCTCTCGTCGAACCCCTAATTTAATTGGATAGAAAGAGCTCCGATTTACCTTTATTTACCTTTTGTCCTGACCAAGAACAATACTCAACAAGGAGACTGATGAGGGTGGATACTGATCTCCTATCCCCACTCAAGGGGCATAGGATATCATCAACATACATCAGGGGCGAGACTACGAGGGTCCCTAGAGGTTGACCAAAGCTCTCGATCTTTCCTTCTTTGAAAGCCTGCATAATCATCCTAGACAGAGTATCCTACATCAAGATGAAGAGATATGAAGATAAGGGATCCCCATGCCTCAGACACTGACCCGAGGGAAAAAACAATGCAAGATATCTCTCATTTTTCGGTTAAAACCCTTCGCCTGAAGCACATGTTCCAAGAAAGCCCAACTAACTTTGTTGTATGCCTTTGCCATGTCAAGTTTAATCATGATATTCCCACCTAATTTCTTATTATTTATACTATGAGTAAGCTCTTGGGCCAGAGATATGTGATTGTAGATGCTCCTGCCATTTATGAATGCTCCATGTTCCTCAGTGATCAATTTGCCTATTACTTTCGATATTCACCCGACCAATACTTTTGTTGCCACCTTATAGACAATCGAGCATAAACTGATTGGGAAAAATTTGTCGAGACCATTTGGATTTTTTACTTTAGCTAGGAGTGCAAGAATATTTGAGTTGAATATCATTGGGGAACTTGTTCCTCCAAAAAAATGCTTGTATGGCTGCAACTAAGTCGCAGCCAGTGATATCCCAGGTACATTTGAAGAATTACGAGCCAAATCCATCCACTCCTGGGGGAACTATTTCCTGGTATCGATTCCAAGGCCTCTTTAATCTCTGATGCGGGATGTATCTTAGAACAACTTGATTCAAAGGCCGTGCCCTTCCTCGTGAACAAGCAATTTCACTATTTCCCATTCGATTTCTATTTCAATTACTTGAGATATTCGTTCAATAACTTTTGGTGATTATTAAGGCACGACCTGATAAGAAATCTGTTTTTTCATGTAGTGGCATTGGCAACCTCTTTACCAGGTGCTCGACCTTTCCGGCGATCTGTGCAAAAAATCGATCATTCTAGCAGGAGATTGGCATACCATGGATACAGATCCACGTCACCCTTCTGGCGCCACGGCTGGTTAATCAGTCCCAGAGGTGGCATACCCCATTTTCAGCCAAACAGCTTCATCAAAGAGCAACCATATCTTATGTTCCTCCAATTGAAGCCAAATTAGTATTTCGCCCCCTCAAGAGAGAGCACTGATGATCCTGTGTAGCTAACTCGTTGTAATTCCATTTTAGCCTTAGGTATACCAGTAAGTGCTCTAAGTTCACCTACTAGACATGTCCAGCTTTTCTCCTCCGGACTTTGCATGTATTGTAGTTTAATCACAGGTTTATTGTTCCCCACTTTGATTTGCAATATAGGCCTATTTTGCAACAGATGTATATCAGGAGCTATCTGGAGTGCCGTCTTCACCTGTAATCGAGTTTTGACCAGACTCACAGACAGTCTGTGTGGCCTATAGTAAGTCTGTCCAGGAGTTCCTCAAGATGTAGCATCCGTTCCGTAGGAAAGAGGTGGATGCAGACCTTTTCCCAGCTCGATCTAGATTGTTTGGGATGTGTACGTCACAGACGGATCCATATTTTGCGAAGAAAATTTCCATGTCCGCCTTTGGACATACCTCAGTAAAGTTCGTCACATGATATGAGACAATCTCATTTCTCATCCTCGGGATGCAAGCCGAGAGTCCTCTATTCTATTTCTGCTCCTCTGGACCAATTTGCAAAGGTTTGTCCATGTTGTGTTCAGTCTTTTCACCATGTTTCCTTTTGCTCATCGTTTACCACTCACCCTTCCCTGTTTGAGGTTGTTTCAGTTAGTTCTCCATATGTGGATCCATAGTGGAGATTTCCACCATGTTCAAGGCTAGTATGAAGATTGTAGATGCGTGATAGTTAAGAATGTGATTTGATTTGTAGTAGGTTTTGTTGCTCGCAAGTTTTTTTTCTCAAATTTTTTGTAGAGAGAAGGAATAACATTCTCTCTCATCTCAGGATTCAACAATAGAACATCACAAGTAGGACGCACATAGTTTCTCCTAAAGAGTTTTGTGCTCTAGGCCCGAACAAAATTGTGATTTCACGCGTCAGTGAGCTCATAGTTCCCGTTGAACGGCTTCGTGAGCTAAGCTCGAACGACATGATTGTGTCGCTTTAGATGCTCAAGTCAAAGAGATTTTTCTAGAATAGTGGGATTTCTTTAAAAAAAAATTGTAAAAAAAATAGTACCAAGTAATCCCAAATTGCAAACGAGGGGTGAGGAACCTTTATTGGTAATATTTCTTTAGATTGTGGGAGTTCCATGATCGGTTGTAGAGTGTTCCATCCATATCTTCTGGGAGGCAAGACCGGTTGCTCCGTGCTTCCCATACCTTATACCACCCCCACCCCCACCCCCAGTGGGCCAAGTTTTTCCATGTGCTTTTCGCACTTGCTGGTGAAAATAGGGGGAAAAAAATATATGTGCGAAGTGTGTGTGCTTATACTACCTTAATACTTTTCTTGATTTACACCATACAACCCTTTAAAAAAAGTTATACAAAGGAATGAGTGTAAGTATACCGATTGCATTTCCCAATAATTATTCTCTTTTTTAATTAGTCAATCGATCTATTTATATAATACATACATTAGTGTATCAATATTCTTATATGGATATGATCGTTAACCATAGGGCCCTCTTATTGGCGGTGGTGATTGCTTGTTATCTATTTTGTTGGAGGTCGAGGAGATAAGTGTGTTAGGCAGCTATTGTCTCGTCCTTGTCGGAGTTCCATCTAACTGCCTTGAGGGCCTTGTAAGGTTTTTTTTTCCAGATGGTCCATTGATCCGCGGGTTGTTATACACTGAGATGAAGCACTGGTTGATTCCCATATCTTCACACCATTCCCGAATTTTCTTTTCTTCAAATTGCGTGCAATTGTTAGATATCCACACATACCCTGCCTAAAGGCAGAATATACTGAGTACGTTTGGTTTGCTAGATATCCACACAATTGGAACGCAGAATCAGCATGCAATATTTTTCCAAAAAAATCTGATGATGTTGGCCTAGGTGATCTTTGACAGGGCTTTAACTTCAACCCATTTTGCTAAAATACTCAACCTCACTACCAGAAATTTCTACTAGCCAGTCGATAAGGACAAAGGGCCACAAGTCAATCCCAATTGGTGTGTGCCTTAAATTCCCAAAGATTTCACACATATTAGGAGGCTTCCTGTTTATTACAGCCCAGCGTATTGGCCCATCCCAGACCCAAATATTTATAAGTCAGGAGTGAAGTAAATCCCTGCCCAAATCCTGAACTGCGTGCTATTCTTTTCAGTTTTCTCCAGCAACGCGTTCTCCAGAAAGGCTTTCCTCCAGGCAGGAGAAAAGTTCCTCCAGAAAAGCTTCTCTAAGTCCTCTTCAAGCCGCACAAGTCCGGCAAGAAAGGTAATTTTGCTACCGGAGAATTTCTAAATACATGTAAAAATAGGATCTTAGAGCTTCTAAAGATAGATTTTCGGTATTTTGGGTTTAATTTCTGCAATCCCCTAGCATTATTCTTGTAAAAATAGGGTCTTAGTGCTTCTAAAGATATTTCGGTATTTTGAAAATAACATTCAATCATCTTGTTCCGATATGAACGTGTTCTTCATTCTTGCTCCGTAAGTCCCTCGACTGTTGAATGCTGATTGCGGTGAGATTGAGACTGAGTATTTTTATCAGTGGTGAGATTTTACTCTTGTTCTAAAAGTAAAATTAATATGCACTATGAGAAATGGGAACTAGTTAATAAGACAGCAGTTGGCTCTGATTTTCTCTTGGTGCTTGCTTTCACTGAGTCTATGCAGACAACGCTACTGCCACTTCAGGGTTTTATTGGGAAGGCATTGCATTAGGTGCTTGAAATTGCATTGAAATAATCGCCCACAATTACTGGCTTTTGTGATGGATTTACTTTTTAAATGTTTTTTAAATACTTAGCATCCTAATTAATTTATGAGTTCTACTTGAGGCTTAATTGTGTTAATTTGTACTATATTGTCATGTCAATTTTGGATACAACTATTTATGTCCTTTGGTACTTGAAAGAACTAACCAATCATTGCTGACATTTGATTTGAGCTTTAGTAGTTTAGAACTTAGGTCCAGTCAACCACAATTAGATCCAGACATATTCTCAACTTGTAAAGTTAATATTAGATCTCTGATTGTGCACTACTTTATATCCAATGATGATGGGTAATTTCTAATGATCAACTAGATGAAATAAAGCGAGATTATGTGAGTGAACCCCCGAAACAGTGTTGCTATCCT
>JAOWBN010220529.1:0-13239 GCA_028565015.1 Pinguicula moranensis | reverse complement strand
GTTGGAGTCGTGCCCGGGCAACTCAAAATTCATATCAATCAAATTATTGAAATCAATCTCATCATCAAAATCGGCGGGAGTAATAACTCTCTTAGACATCGCTTCGAGTATAGTATAAGGTAGTATGAAAAAATAAAATTAGGGATGAACAAAAATAAATGGGTGCAAAAAATTGTGAAAGTAGTAAAAAGCAAGAATAATAGTTGCAATTGAGAGAGAATAGTGGCAAATAAGCAAGAGAATCAAGCAATTGTGAGTTGTGTATGAAAATAAAAGTTTGAGGGGCTATTTATAGGACAAGATTTGCCCCCAAAATGCAAAAAAAAAACAATAAAAAAATAAAATCTGACCGTTAGGCCCGCCGGGCCGACCCGCCCGGCCTAACGGTCATGTTATTTTTTTTAAAAAAAAATAGGAAAACCCGGCGGGCCGGCGGGCCGACCCGCCGGTTCGGCCCTCCGACCCGGGCGGAACCCATTCATTTGAATTCTGCCGGGCCCGGCAACTTTTTTTTAATTTTTTTTTAAAAAAACGGGCCCGACGGGCCAAACCCCCGGGTCCGGAATTATCCGGAACGCGACCCGGGCCTGGCCCGTTTTGGTGGGCCAACCGTGGCCCGCCGGGCCGGTTCCGGGCCGCGGGCCATTTTGCCCGTGTCTACGAGGACCGTTTGATCTTTTTAGATCTATGAGTCGAATGTCCGGCCAAGTTCATTGCTGTCATGATTTGACATATCGGATGCGGATCTTTGACGGGTAAACAAATTCTTATAATGGATCAGAAATGATACGGAGTTACGAAAAAATAGGCGTACAAAATACGAAAATTGGGCGACCAAAATATTTTTGTATTAAATTCTATATCATTGTTTAACTTAAAAATATTTTAATTATTTCATCAATTTTGCGTTCGTACATTGCTTTTTTCGTGCATATATCATTTTCAATAATCGATTCTACTCTACCGTTGTATTCAATCCAATTTGATTTGACAGGCCAAATAACTATTTTGTAGCAGATTCCAAATAACTACAAATAATCACTCGATTATTTGCTCCCCATGTAATGAATTTAAGATTTATGTTAGTTGATTTATTCAAAAATTAGATTATGCCCTTGTACTTATTAAAAATTCGATTATTTTTCTTTTATTTTTTTAGATTATTTTTAAAATAATATTTTAAAATTTCACTCATACTTATTATTCTTTTTTTTTAGTCAAAACTCATTTTTTAGGAAGATGATAGATTACTTTTTTTCTACTCTATCTCTAATGATAATTTTGTAAATAAATTATAATTATTTTAAAAAAAATTAACTGAAAATACTATTTGGTTATCTTACAAATTTGACTGCAAATATTATTTTTATAACTTTTTTATTTTTTAATAATTTTTCTAATATTCTAAAATTATAAAATTAAAAAGAGAGAGTAAAAAAATTTAAAATAAATTATGAATACAAAATAGGCCATAACAAAAAGGGAAATGATATAGCGCACGACCCCGCACGACCCCATCAATACCCTCCAGTACCCTTCTTTCTCCAACGTTTTTGGTAAACAATTCTAAGGACAATTGCCCTGATGAACAGCTCAAGACTAATTGGGCGCTGGATAAGTGTCCCGATAAATCCCCATCTAGGGCAACGGCGACTTACCTGAAATTAAGGCCAATTCCCCAATACGGAGGAAGTTGACCTGTCGTTCATCCTGCAGGCGGCAAAAATCCCCCTATTAGCCATGTCTGAATCGGAGGCTGGGTACCATGCTGATAACCTTTCACCAAAACAGAATACACAAGCTTCTATGAGGGTATTGATGGGATCGTGCAGGGTCGTGCGGAGATGGAGTCGTGCTCTATATCATTTCCCTAACAAAAAAAGTCTAAATGGTAGGGAATACTTATTTGTGGTTTATGAATGCTGATGTTAAATGTTAGAAAAAAATAATTGCGTTTATACACCTTAGACTTTTATGGCAATGAAAAAAAAAGATTGTCAGAAATTTATCTAATATAAATTTGTAGTGTTTATTTGAATTAATATTCTTTTTATAAATTTTAATAATATTATAATTTCTCCCTATAAATAGATGATCCTATAACAATTAGGCTTAACTAAAAAAAAACAATTAGGTTAAGATAGGGGATGTGAGGGGTGAGACTTGTGATTAGGCTGTGCCTGCCGACTTAAGATGAGATTGTGTATTTGCGGATTTGAGAGGTTTTTTATATGTCGATGTTGTATCATGATATTGTTGTTTTTTAGTGGATTAGATTTCTTCTTTTCTCTCATCGACGCAAGCTTTAAGAACAAACCACATCAATATTGTGTTGTTGCATTATTATGCTATTTTTTGCTTTCACAAAATTTAGAATATTTTTCAATGAGTAGCATCAGAGAAAAGTTGTTAAATTTGGGGTTAGATTTCAATATCTATTATTATAAATTTGGTTTTTTTAGAATCTTCATGATTTGGGATATGGAAATTATGATGATTGGCACAATATTTGTTAAAACAATAAAAGGTAAAATCTTGAGTAAGTCGATGTTACTTTGACCGTCGATTACCAAAGATTGTGAACTCTGGTCGTGATTATATTAGTATCATTTGAAAGTCTATTTAAGCCACTATTTTGCGCAGCCTTTTTAAAATTATAATTGGTTTATAAACACATTTTTTCAAAAAATAACTCCTCATTTTTTGAAAAATGTTCCTATAAGCCAATTATAAGTATAAGAAGGCTGCACAAAACATCCCCTTAGAGATGAACAAGAGTTTGATAGTTTCGTAGTCATGTGTTTTCGAGAAGTGTCTCGGTATTATTGAATGTGATGAAAATCATTGTTCACAAAAGAGCGTGCAGTCATCTTTGAGTGTTTATTGCCGGAGATCCATAACTCCAATGGCTGCGATTTTTGTATCATTGGAAAGTCATGGAACGACAAAGATAAGCCCTTTAGTGTGATGGTCGATTGTTCAATGTATGAGGAGATTTTTTGACAAATTTGTGTTTTTTAAAGTTTTTGTTGTAGTATTTTGGATTATTAAATCGGCTGTGATTTGAGCACTTGTGATTATTGTGTGTTTCTATATGTTGTGATATTCCTGTTTACTTTGATTAGTATTTGGGATACCTAAAATAATATTATTAACTACTTTTTTTGGGTAACGGAGGTATTCGGGACTCGACTGATCATCCGACTAATCCTCCGGGTAATACGCGACCGCACAGCGTGCAACACCAATTAATTATGGGTAAGGTTGGTATGATGAAATAATTTTTGTAGTTTGGGTCAAATTTGCTTGGAGAATAAAATTAAGTTTCTCAGTGATATGAGAGAGAATTCAAGTAAAATTGGTGAATGTTAAAAATTTACCTAATATAAATTCATAGTATTTGACTTGAACTAATATTAATTATAAGAATTTTATAGTACTTATAATTCATACATATAAATAGATGGTCTTTTAACAGTTGAGGTTGAGAGAGAAAGATGAATTTGAGGGGTTGGACTTGAGAAGATATTTATATGTCTACGAACTTAAGCAATTTTTTTTATATATATATTTTTGTTGTAATCAACGTAAACTGTGTTGTTGCATTATTATGCTATTTTTCGCTTTCACCAAATTGGAAATATTTTCCAACAAAAATACGAGTTCTAAGCATTATTGGCGACGGAGATATATTTTTAGAAATAAGTTACAATGAATGCCTCCGACTCACGTGGCCACAAGTTCTAAGCTGGTCCATAACCTTGTGTCCTTATGGAATTTCCACCGTGACCCACGTACTGGCCAAAATGTTTTGGGTTGGCCTGGGCTTGTGGAATTTCCACCATGACCCATTATTTTTATTTTTAATACATTATACAATATATATATATAATGTATTTATATGTACTTATCAAAAAAAGAATGTTATTATATGCAATATATTTAACTATATTAATTATAAAAAAATATTAAGAATATTACAAAAATTATAAATACACTAAGATTGATAGATCAATTAATTAAGCTCTTTAAATAAATACTAAATTTTATTAAATTTTTTAATTCTTTTTTAAAGAATTCTCTTTAAATACCAATGACGAATAACAACTTGAAGACTGCCTAGTAATTTCAAATGGAATAAGACACTAATCTCTTCATTAGAATGTATACGAACCAACAGAAGAATTGCCTTGGTAATTCTACAATTGAGCAATTACATCGGAAGTGCTGAAATAACTTAGTAATTCTATTCAATTTTTGGTATGTGTTTTCTTTACATATATAGTGATATTTATACACAGGAATAGCACTACTCGGTATGGTAAGTATTAATCATCGAGGAAATTATGGATCAATAAGAAAGTATTCCTAATTTGTGGGATTATTTTCTTTACAATTATCCATAATTTCCTCCCTTCCTATTTAAACACTTATCTCTGCAAGAACAAAACTGATGATATCTGGCTTTCATCTATTGCCTTGAGTTGGACAAAAGTATTGGAAGTTTAGACCATAAGACAGTTTTAGCTCCATAACCAAAGTGAAAATAATCCCTTCAAAGTTCGCAACGTGGGTAAGTGAATGTACACGAAACGAATAACAGAAGAGCAAATCAAAAGACCATCTTCTCAAATTACAACGGACAACAGTACACTACACTACACGTTTGTTTATGAAAGGAGAACGTGCACATTTTATTTCTTATATATATACAAAAACGTGTCCAAATAAAATGAACCAAGTTTTCTTAACTTTGTGTTGATTCTATAACTCACAAGCTTCCACAGTCCTACAATTATTACCATACACTTGATGTGTTTCTTGTTGCAGAAATGTTGTCAAAAGTTTGTTTTCCTGGATGAATCTTGTTCGAGTTGCAGAAATGTTTCCACCCACTCAAGCCCATAAGTGCGTTGATCAAAGAAATCAAATATGTCATCCCCCTGGCTCAGTTGTTGATCATTTGCTGCATTTGTTTCCTTTTCATCATCAACCTCCATCTCTAGAACAGAACGCTTGTCATGTTGCCGATTGTGTTGCACCACGACGAAACATGAAACTGGCAACTTCTCCATAAGCTTGGCCTTCTTCCTCAAATGAGTATTCCAGTAGTTCTTGATCTCGTTATCCGTCCGGCCCGGAATTCGTCTGGCAATCAACGACCATCTGCAAGTTTCATATCAAGGATTTTAGTGTAAAAATGAGTTCTATAATAACATTGTTGAAATGTTCAAAAGATACATCAGCTGTTGACAATGTCTTGGATTCAGGTCGCACTGTGGCCTAGATTAGATGTTAGCTGGAATGAGTTGTTTTTACGTTTTTGTTAGTGATTTGACGATGTATATAAGAGTTGTAACTTAACAAACGTTCTGAGTGGAATAATAGAAAAAGGGGGGGAAATTCGATTACAGATTCATTTCAACTCACTTCGTTCCTTGAATTTGTGAATTTTACACATTGTGACTATAACTTATAAGCAAGGTAAGCATATCAAGAGTATATTTATTATTTTCCACAAGGACGTGTGAGCACATGCAAGGAATCATAGACTATTAAATATCTCCACCAACCACAGACTTCATTTCTCACTCACAGAAATCATAATGGTGCTTGCACCAGTGTCTGTGTAATTACTTGGACCACAACTGATACTGAACCGTGAACAGAATTGTTTTCCGTTTCGCCATTTCATGAACAAGAAACAAAACAGAGATGATGAGAAATTAAAATTGTAAGTGTCTTCTTCGTTGTTACCTATTCCCCAGTAGCCTATGAAGCCTGAGTATCAAGTCCTCTTCAGCATCTGACATATTTCCTCTCTTGATACCTGGTTGGAGATAGTTCAACCAACGCAAACGGCAACTCTTGCCACAACGGTTCAAACCTGAGAACAAAAAATTAAAGAACACATGAATATTGACCCTCCGTCTCTGTTCTTCCACTGGTGCAGTTCGTACCTGCTTTTACGGCCAGAGATTTCCACTTCTTTGATCCGTGCATCTCCACGTACTCTTCAAGTTTTCGGTCTTCCTCAGCCGTCCATGCGCCTCTCCTTACGGATTGCAGGGAACAATCACCGTTGATTCGTCCGTTCATCACCTCCGACTCCAACTTTCGTAACTTGTTCTTCTTGTTGAACAGTGAGGAGAAAGAATCCCGTTAAATATCGACACTCGACAGACAGTGCACAGGGCGCATCTGCAGGTGGTTATGGACTAGAGACTATGGTTATGGAAGCGGAAAGTATTAATGAGCTTCCACGGGAAGTGAGGCTCTTAGTTGCTCATTTTTTTCTGGTGCGGCTAAACGACAAGAAAATCCAACTACCGCGACAACACCACAGTCCACAAAGCTTGGGAACAAAACAGAAGCTCAATTGGCAATGGCCCACGGAGAGCCATTTTCAGTGGTTAGCAATCAATACAATTTAGACTAAAACAACGTTGTGTAACAAGAGCCATAAAATTGTTGGAGTGAATATGAGGTTATAATCAATAAACTTGCCATCGAACCTTTTAGGAGAAAAAGACATTAATTTTGATTCAGTTTAACATGGTATAGTGATTCCTATTGAAAAAGTTAAGTAGATATTAATTGTGAACTATTGTAATTCACATTTCTATTTATATGTTTATTTTTTCTTCTACACTTCTAGTGTGGGACTGACTCCAACAGGTTGCTCCCGATTAAATGGGGGAATTTGGAAAAGGAACGATGGTTTTGGCCATACCAGCATCGAACGTGATGATCTTACGTACCTACTTTCTGGAGATCATTCGGGTCTGGCTCTAGTCACTTCCCTGCTCATTGACATGGACCTATGAGGTTCGGTTGTCCTTGCTCGGGAAAGCCAAGCTTGGATCTATTGATAGAACTATTCGTAAACCTACAAAGCCGAAGGACAAGGTGGTCGAGTGGACAACAGTTGAAGCCGTTGTTGGCGCCTGGATCTTGAACTCCATCTCCAAAGAAGTAAAAGGTAACATGATGCTTTAAGTGTGCTAGTACTAAAGATCTTTGTGAATTAGTGTAAACAAGATGTTATGAATTCTTGATGAACTTGTAGAAAAATCCCACACCAATTCAAAATTAAAAAATAAGATCTAAAATGGACGAATTTGTTTTACTTTTCCCTGAAGACAACTTGTGTCAACCAACGAGAACGCCACCAAATGATCCCCTTAAAGCAACTTGTGCTAACCAAGAATCAAGGATAAGTTCTATATAAATTCGACGCCACTTGACTAAGTAGAAAAGATAAGTCGAAGAATGATTTAAAACCAAAAGAGAGAACTAATCTCACATAAAAACTTGAATTGTCTTACGATGGGGTGTCCTCCTCTTTATATAGGAGATGAGCATGACATTTAGCCTTTGATAAGGTCTCTAATTAGATAGATATTAACCTAGTTTAGATAAATGAAAAAATAGGAAATAACCTAATATAGCTAGGAAAGATAAGAAAAAAGGCTAAACAAGATTAAGTCTTATAAGGTTATTCCCTTATCCCTTTTGATCTGGTCTCCTCATGACCAAGTCATGTTCACACATTATCCTCCTTAGTCCACACGTTTTTGACTTGTGTGTCTTCAATTTGTTGGACGTCGTCCTCACTTGTTGGGCCTTGATGTTGGATCGTGATTTGGATTATGTTGATGGGTCGGACTTTGTAATATGGTCCATGGGGCCCACTTAGGATAGATGGGTCGTGGGGTCCATCTTTGTCTTTTTGAGCCCATGCTTTTTGGATCAACAAGTTTAAAGCCTCCTTGAACTTCTTGGCGCTTAGATGTGTGATTGGGACCATCGGGTAGCCTTAATGGATCACGCTTATCTTGCTCCTTCATGCCATCTTTGGACACTTCAATGGGTTTCACTTGGACTCTCCCTTCACTTGATGGGTTGGGTGCAACTAGGTTTGCATCATTCTCCCCTTCTTGAAAAGGATTTGTCATCAAATCATCATCTACATCAAACGGAAGTAGGCCAGTAACATTGAAAGTAGCACTAACATTATACTCACCAGGTAGATCCAGCTTGTAGGCATTGTCATTAATCTTGGAAACCACTTTGAATGGCCCATCTCCTCTTGGCATGAGCTTTGATTTTCGCTTTTCTGGAAACCTTTACTTCCTCAATACAACCATACCCAATCACCTAGTTCGAAGGTCACCTTCTTTCGGCCCTTATTGGCCTATTTGGCATATTGAAATATTCTTTTCTCAATATTGGCTCGTGCTTTTTTATGGATATTCTTCACAAATTCAGCATTCGTCTTTCCATCTAAATTCAATCTTTTCACTCAAAGGTAAAGTAGTTAAACCCATATGAGATAAATGATTGAAACCATAAACAAGGTCAAAAAGTGAATATTGGGTAGCTGAATGAATACCCCTATTATATGCAAATTCAACATGTGGTAAGTATTCTTCCCAAGTTTTCAAGTTCTTAGATATCAATGCATGCAGCAACATTTCTAATGTCCTATTGACAACTTCAGTTTGACCATCAGTTTGGGGATGACAAGTAGTTAAAAATAACAACTTAGTCCCTAACTTAGTCCACAAGGTCTTCCAGAATTAACTCAAGAATTTTGCATCTCTATCAGAAATAATAGTCTTAGGCACACCATACAATCTAATGACTTCTCTAAAGAATAAATTAGCAACATGAAAAGCATTATCAGTTTTGTGGCAAGGTATAAAATGAGCCATTTTTTAAAACATATCCACAATAACGAAAATAGAATCTCTCCCCTTCTTAGACGGTGGTACAATTCATGTGGGTTCAATCTAGATTTAGTTAGTTTACAAGTCACGCATCTATCACATACACGAATAACATCATGCTTCATATTCGGCCAATAAAAGTGATCTTGCATAACATCATAAGTCTTAGCAATTCCAAAGTGACCCATTAATCCCCCACCATGAGCTTCTTTAACAAGTAGCTCTCGAGTAGAACACATAGGCATGCATAATCTATTCTCATGAAAAAGAAACCCATCATACCTATAGAATTTCTCAAAATTAACCTTTTCACACGCCATGGAAACTTTTTCAAAATCATGATCATACTTATAAAAATCCTTAATATGTTCAAAATCAAGTAGCTTAGTTTCTAACGTGGAGATAACGGAGTACCTTCGAGAAAGGGCATCGACGACAACATTCTCCTTATATTGCTTGTACTTGATCATATAAGGAAAGGTCTCGATAAACTCAGCCCATTTGACATGTCTTCTGCTGAGATTTTCCTGGCTCTTGAGGTGCTTCAAGGACTCATGGTCCATGTGGATCATGAACTCCTTTGGCCATAGATAGTGTTCACAATTCTCTAAAGCTCGAACCAAAGGACATATCTCTTTGTCATAGGTTGGGTAGTTCAAGGTAGCACCACTCAACTTTTATGCTTACCATACCAATTTCCATTGCTTCATCCGAAGTCACATTCATCATTGGAGTTTGAGCACTGGATTCGACACATTCGTCTCTGACGCTTGCCATAGTCGAGGCACTAATCTTGAGTCAAAATTAGTTATCCAAGATTTCGAAGGACATTGAAACTAAAGATTGGAAAGATATGGAAGGGGTCGAAACATCGGCTATTGAGACAGGTAGATTATATTACATTATTTATTATTTAACATTTAACTTTAATGTTTAACGTTAGTCAATAAGTTTGAACTTATTTTGACTTTTGGTTGATGTGTAATGTGTTATGCTGAACTGGTTCAAACTCCAAAAAAATTTAGATGACAACTCGTGATGGATGCAAGATGCAATGTGGGAATTGAGACATTCTATTCTAAGAGGTGAGGAATTTCAATAGTATTATTTTTTTTCTCCAAGTTATTAACTTTAATCTTGCACTAATTTTCTTTTTCAGTTTTTGGGGTGTGAAGATATATATTGTGCAAGGCAAGATTTTTTTATACGCATTGTGCAAAACAAAATTCAGACAAATGCAGGTTGTGAAATGTGGACATGTGATGAAGTTGTTAACTATGAACTTATATGCATTGTGCAAGACAAGATATTTTTGATATGAATTGTTGTAACTTGTTTGGTTTTGGTTGGTTAAGGTTTGATAATTGGTTGGTAATTAATTTTGGCAAACTACTGTGAAATTACCCTACAATTTTTCAATATGTTCTAACAAGGGGTACGCATGCAAAATTGGCAGAATTTTGAGTTCAACACCACCCACGAAATTTCACGGGCGGATGCATAATAAGGTTCTGAAGGGCGGAACACAGAACATATTTTCCTGTTTCGCGTTCTTGGCGGGCGGAACATAGAACTAGCCAATTTGGTTCCACTCGTCCACTGCCCTAGGCTCGTCTCAAACAAACCTCAAGGCAGTGGAATATTGAACTTAGTTAGAGCCTGGCCATTGGTTTCTGCCAGACCTCCAATGATCATTGTCTATTCACCCGTCAGACATCTTCTTCCTTGTTGATCCTCTTAGTTTGTGTAGATGATGTGTTGGTGACTGGGATATCTATGGTTGAGTTACAAAAAGTAAAGGTTTTCATACATACCACCTTCACAATTAAGGACTTGGGTGATGCAAAATATTATCTTGGGCTAGTTGATACGATTTGAGGAAGTAGTCTTTGTACAGCAGAGAAAATACATCACAGATGTCCTCAAAGATACAAAGCTAGCAGGTGCCAAGGATGCCCTTGCTCCTCTACCATTCAATACCAAACTTACACAAAATACAAAGATAGCACGGCCCTATGTTGATGTTAAAAGGTATTGCAGATTAGTTGGGAGGCTTCCGTACCTTGGTTTTACATGCCCAGATTTGAGCTTTGTAGTACAATTCAGCCGATTCTTGCATAGACCACAACAGTCTCATTGGGCAGCCACCTTCCATGTAGTCAGATACCTTAAAGGATGCTTTGCACTAGGTATTTTTCTTCCTACCACAATGGCTTCCATCTTTAGGCCTTTGAAGATGCTGACTAGGCCGCATGTTCTGACACACAGTGTTCTCTAACTGGCTACCGTGTTATTCTTGGTGGAGGCCCTATTGACTAGAAATCAAAGAAGCAAAGCACAGTCTCTAGATCCTCCAAAGAACAACAACAACAAAAAGAATCCAGTATATTTTCAATTAAGTTAGGGACTGGGGGTCAGATTTATGCAGCCTTACTCTTGTAATTATACAAAGTGGATGTTTCTGTTGCGACCCAATAAGCATTGCATCATTTGATGTATTGAGTTCCAGCAACTTCACTAATAATAGAAGCACTGGAATTTAATAGAGTCATTTTGATCTAATCCATTATTGTCATAAAGCTAAAAACATTGTCAATGATGACTCTTCCAACTCCATCTAGATCCTCCAAATATCGCTACTTTGGATCTCATATCTCATTCATATGAAATTGAAACTCTATCCGGGTGTTTTGGCATTTGATTTTTTTATAAGAATGGTGGAGTATAAAAATTATTGCGAATAATATAAGAAGTCGTAGCCTCCTTTGTTGTGAGAATGGGCCATTTGTTAATTGTTCCCACATTTGCCCTTGCGCGATTGAGAAGAGAAGCGCATGCTTTAAATTAGGGTTTCACTAAAATGTGGGTTGCGCAAAAAATTCTAGTCTGCAATTGATTTGGTTGTTGACGAGATTGTGTTTCAAGTGCTATTTTTGAAGAGTATGGAGAGAATGTTGGAGCGTAATTCTACTTCAAATCCTACTCATAGCAGGTTGACTGGCCTTCCTCAGAAGCGATTCTATCGAGCTCGAGCTCACGACAATCCCTTGAGTGATTCACACTTCCCCGTTCAGATATCTCCCGCAGACTTTGACTACACGCTCCATTACCCTTGGTGTAACCATTTCTTACCAAAGAAGGAAGTGCTACCACTTCATAGCCACCAGAAAGGAGGTGATGCCACATGGAAGCAGCTGCTGACCAACCCTTCGCTTAGAAGAAAAATGTCCACAAATTGGAGGGGGGAAACAAGGCAAAAATTCAGCTATAAAATGACGTGAAAAGAGAAGAAGAAGGGCAGTCTGGGCGGTAGAGAAAAGAAGAAAATACAACTAGGAGGAGAGAGAAATAGAAAAGAAAAGAAATAGAAGAAAAAGGGCGGGGATATATTGGAAAAAAATCCTCTACGAAAATATGGAAAATAAAAGGAAGAGAGAATTAACATTTGTATTCATCACCACTATGGGAAGAATGATTCTGCCTTTCAGCCCCTATGTGCATTTATTTCATTCTTGCATTTTAAAATTCATAAAATGCACAAAGCAGGTTCGACAAAATCCGACCACATCATTTGGCGTCGTCTATGGGAACCGTGACAAAAAGCTACCAAAACAATTGCGACAAACAACCACCAAGAAAATGGAATCAAACAATAGCATTCCTCATGCCGCAGAGAACATGCAACCAATGACATCCGAGAATATTCCAATGCAAAATCGGGTGACAGCTACAACCCCCGGCTTTACAGGTAAGCAAAATATTTCTAATGCAGATCTGACCAATTTGTTATTGGGTCTTATAAACGAATTTCAAAATCAAATCAAGGAAGCGATCTTTACTTCAGTATGGGCAAACCCCTACGTCCACTACACGAAGCCTTTGCTCAATAGATGCCCATTAACCTGAGTAAAACATTTTGTAAAAAAATTCAACAAAATGTTGTGACCCTTGCGTCTGCCACGCTTGATAGGTTACCCAAATACTCCGGGGAGACAAACCCTCCAAAACATGTAAGATCTTTTACGCTGCACATGGAAATGACACATGTGACAGAAGTAGTTGCGTGTAGGATGTTCATCCTAACAATGACCGACGCCGCTCAAGATTTGTTTCTCTCACTACCTGAGTAATCTATCTGGAATTCCAGAGAATTGGTAAGCCAATTTTCTCAAGCTTTCGCCACTCAACAAAAGGTAGAAAGATCTCTAGTACATTTACTGAAATCAAAATATCAAAAGAAGCCTGAAGAACCTTTACGTGATTACATATATCGATTCAATCAAGTGTGTACAGAGACCCCAAGTTTGTCCCTCCCTTTGAGAATCAATGCCTTAATCCACGGACTTCAACATGGCTCCCTAGCCGCAACATTGATGGATGAACAACCCACCACCCATAGCAAGCTGAGTGAGATGTGTGGAAAACATATTCGCCACCACGCATAGAAAGAGCTCGTCCAGAAACTCACCCACCTCAAAAACAGTGGCAATTTGAGGAGGGAAAAAAG
>JAOWBN010220528.1:0-25188 GCA_028565015.1 Pinguicula moranensis | reverse complement strand
ACTTCCTCCAACCATGCAGAAATCCTTGCAATTTATGAAGCAAGTCGTGAATGCATTTGGTTAAGGAACATAACCCAGCATATTTGTGGAATGTGTGGCTTGGAGACAAAAAATGACATTCCAACTATTCTTTATGAAGATAATGCAACTTACATTACTAAACTGAAACAAGGTTTCATTAAAGGGGATAGAATGAAGCATATATCACGCAAATTTTTCTTTAGACATGACCTTCAAGAAAATGGTGATATAAATATTCAGCAAATTCGATCAAGTGACAATCAGACAGATTTTTTACAAAGACACTACATACAACAATTTATGAAAAACTAGTCAAAGAGATTGGCATGAGAAACTCAAAGATATGTCCAACAGGGGAGATGATAAAATCATATGCTTTTTTCCTTCACTAGAATTTTTTCCCACAGGGTTTTTTTCTAGCAAGGTTTTAATTTTCTAGTAAGGTTTTAACGAGGCATGGTGAGATAGACATTCAAATGGGGAGTGATATGAAAATATATGCTACATTTAATAGCATGAAAAAATTTGTACTACCATGATATTAAATGTAGCATGAAAAATAGGTTGAATGTCCCATTATATGTACAACACAAATGAAAGAGAAATTAGTGAGATTAACGTGAAGGAGAGAAAAAAATATAGGAGGAGAAGAAAAGAGAGACATAGAGAAAGAAGAAAAAAAAGTGAAAAGAAATTTGTGGAAAATGTTTGAGAACTTTGAGAAGAAATTTGAGATTTTGTTTGCTCAATTTAATATTTGATTTGCATTTATTTTCATTTACATAAATATTCACAACAGTATTGTATTTTTTTCATCATTTTTTCTTATCCACTCCCACATTGGAAGACCCCTTGCCGAAAGGAAAACTATTGAAGGATTCACAGGTTGCTGGTGAGGCTATCCATTTCGCTTTAACAAGCAAAAAATGTGCCACGCCAATGTTATGGAGGAATCTTTCTCAACCATGTTGCTGCTATCTCATCATTGCCTTCAATTGGAGGACTGTAAACCTCGATCTACTTCTTATGAATCTCAAATTCCATCTTATTTTCCATGGAAGCAGCTCGCCGAAAGAGCGTCTTAAGTTCAGGTGCTTTGAACTTTTTTCTTGAAGTTTGCAAACATGTGCCTTAAACAATACTGGTGCTCGCATTTTGGCTCTCAATTCTTCAATGGATCAATTAGTCCTTTTTGTCTATCAGTGATAGAGGTTCATTTGCTCCCCCTATTTCTCAACAGGAAAAAACTCAACTCAACTCAACGTACGCAGTATATTACCAACAAAGTTGGTGAGGGGGGTCAGATGTACGCGGCCTTACTCTTATAATTATATAAAGAGACCTTTTTTTTTGCGACCCAATATGAATTGTGTCAAATGTATCGAATTTCAGCAACTTCACTATATAGAAGCACTGAAATTTAATAGAGCCATTTTGCTCTAGTTCATTATTAGCACAAAGCTAAAAGAATTGTCAATAATGACTCTTCCAGCTCTATTTGCAGTGGACCTATTTCTCAACAAGAACCTTTAGCTAAAGCAATCGGCCATACACTGCCATTTCCATCTTTGTAAACAACCACTAATAGTTGACCACCATGTGCGGTTTTCAAGAAGCATTCACCATGAATAAACGACCAACAACCTGTTACATTATTTCCACAAAAAGATGCAAGATGTTGAAACATTTTAAATGCATAAAGGGTTTAGGGAGATGTACATAAGCCTTTTCTCATTCCTGCAAGAAAGAAGTACATTCTTTCAAACACTAGAGGGTAACCTTTCCCCAACTTTTCCAAAATATAATAAACTACCTGGATTATATGCCCTAATAGCATCACAATAGTTCCATATATTTGCATACTGCTCATCATCTTATTCATGTATTATGTCCATTGCATTCTTCTTCGCTCTAATGGTTTTCGACTTTCATATGTCCAAGTCCAAGCTGCATTTTATTCATATAATCTCCTAAAGGCTTGCTGTGGAGATCTCAGGTTTCTTCTTTACGTTGTGCATGATTCTCTTGCCCAAATATGCATAGGTAGCTATGCTACTCATATTTTTTCTTGCACATACATGATTCCCTTTCAAAACCTTTATCTGAAATCCTTTCCCTCCTTGTAATGGTGAGTACAATTTTCATCCTTACATTTTGCTGTGATGCGGGATTTTTCATTCTTAATGAACTCCAAGTCGAATCCCTTCCTCACAGCCTATTCCCTCAACACTTCTCTGCATTGTGTTGTATCAGAAAACCTGCATTCTAAACGCAATAGCTTTATTTTAAGATCTATAGTTCATAATTGCAAATGGAGGAAGACATAGATCTAATAAACCAAACCAACAACCCACGTGTAAGTCAAACTTCTTCATGCCCTCACCTTCTCTATAACATGGATATTGGGGAGCACCATCCCAATCAGACCATGATAGACTCTCTAGTTCATCTTCCTCATCTACATCATTATACAAATCTCCATCTTCACACACAACCAAATTATTTGAAACTTAGAAGTCTACGCCCTACGGGGAACAAAACATTACTAAACAATAACTTTTACAAACCTCTTGGAGACCAAAATTATTTGAACCAGTAGAAGGAACCGAAGAATATATAGTAACTTTTGCTAACCTCTTACAAAACTATTGAAGTAAAAGAATATGGAACAATCTCATTCCATATTTGTGGATGCTGCACTGAATAACAAACCTTAAGTGGTGAAACAGTCAGCCGAGAACGAAGCCAGTGAAGAAGATGGAGCTACAGAACAAGTCGCATCCGACGTGGCAATATCTAATAAAGTTGCAATTCATGATGGCAATAAACGGACCAATGGGAAGCTGTTGTTAATTGAACTGCAATGGTTTGATCCACGTGGACGAACTGCAATGGTTTGATCCAACCTGATCCAATGGTGTTGAATAAAGATTGTAGTGTACAATTTTATTAGTAGACTAGCATTTTCTTCTTCGTTGTATTTAAGTACGAAAAACGATTTGTAAACGGTTGAGTTGGTTAAGTGAAATGAAAATAGGAGGGAAAACCTCCTCTGTTTTTTACTCTGATTTTCTGGAGAATTGATTCAGAATTCTCGTGTTTGAACGACGAAATGGTATCAGAGCAAGTTCAATCTTGCGAAGTTGCTTGAAGCAACAATAGATCTGGTTGTTTCGACGTTTCGGAAACTATCAGTGACTTGATTTGATCAAATTGGAATCAATTCACAGATGGCAATGAATGAAGCTGAGAAAACTGCAATGCTGATGAAGCGTAACCAGCAAATGGAAGCGTTGCTGGAAGAACAGTTGCAAGTCCATGGGTCAGATAGCCAAGGTATGCAACTAGTATCTGTTCTGCTGAATGAATCGAACTATATAATCTGGAGGTGTGCTGTTATGTCTGCTTTGGAGGCGAAATTTAAGGTTGGATTTGTTGATGGTTCACTAAAAAAACCTGATGATGATTATGCTTTATTTCCGAGATGGAGGAGGGCTTATAGCCTTGTTTGCTCATGGATTCATGGATCCATGGAACTTAATCTGATGAAAACCTTTATGTTCATAAACGATGCCAGACAGTTGTGGCTTAGTTTGGAAAAATGCCTTGGCACTACAAATCTGCCACATCTGTTTGAATTAAAACGTAGTGTGGCTATTCTTAGACAAGGCAATCTCAGTGTATGTGAATTCTTTGGCAAGCTTAAAAATATATGGGGATCAGTATGATTATTTGAGGCCTAATCCATTTGTTGAAGGAGAGGTAGGTTGCCTGTTTGCAAAAAGAGAAAATGAGGATAGAGTTATGGAGTTCTTGATGGGATTAAATGATGCTTATGAAGGGGACAATATTATTAAGATTGATCCATTACCGGATGTTGATTCTATGTACAACATCATAATTATAAATGAAAAACAGAAGCAGATAAGTGTTAACCTAGTTGCTGCAAATGATGGAATGAATGTAGCCTTACTTGCTAAAAGCACTGGTTGGAAGAAAGATGTTGGGGTAGGACAGAGGCCTAAAAAAAGCCACTTAAAATGTAACCATTGTACCAGGAAAAGACACAAAATTGATTAATGTTTCAAACTCAAAGGTTATCCGAATGGTTGGACAGAAAGAAGGGAAAGAAGGCCTGATAAGAGTCACTTAAAATGCACTCATTGTACCAGAATCGGACACACCATAGAGGAATGTTTTAAGTTGAAAGGGTATCAAGAAGGCTGGTTTGATCAGAAGAAAGGAAATCAAAACTATTCTGCTCATCAAGTTGAAACTTCTGCAGAAAATAACTGTGAGGATACACCTTTGGAACCAACTGGAAATGAATTTAGTGGATTATGTGCTGCTGTAGGAAATATGCAGAGAGAATTGAAAAGGCTCTTCAAAGGGAAGTGGACAGTGGATCAAAATGGCCAAGCATTGGTGAACATGGCGCATTACAATGATTTTGCAGGTAACACAAGTTACAAAGTGATGTGTTCTATTGATGATCATGTTATCTGCAGGGATGAGTGGAGTGTTGACACTGGTGCCACGAACCATATGTGCATCAATGCTGCTATATTGGACAATATTGATGAGTTTAGGGCTATAATGCCAGTGTGGCTTCCAGATGGAAGCACCAAAACTGTCAAACATAATGGAGATGTAACACTGTCTGATGGAGTGAAGCTGAAGTCCTGTTTATATTTTCCATGTTTTAAGTACAACTTGCTGTTAGTGCGCAAGTTGTCACTCACTTCTGATCTGTGTTTTATCTTCTTGCCTAACCAATGTATACTGCAGGACCTTAAGACAAACAAGGTAGTTGCAGTGGGAAAGGTGAAGAGGGAACTCTAGATTTTGAACTCAATCTCTTTCAGTCCAGAGGCAATAGAACCAGGAAGAGCAGAATGTTTTACACATATGTCAATTTTGAGAGACACTTTTTTGAATATTGAACTACAAAATAAGACAATTGAGGCACGTATTGTCCTTAATTCAGATTTGTTGCACAATCAGTTGGGACACCCTTCTTATGATGTAATGAGACACTTGAACAAAACTGATACTTGTGTTGATTTGAAACATGCCATTGATTCTTGTGAGATTTGCCCCCTGTCCAAGCAAAACAGAATGCCTTTCTCTGATAGTGTAAACAGAGCTATTGAATGTTTTGATTCGGTGCATATGGATGTTTGGGGTCCGTACAAATTGCCATCACTTATCTCATGTCAGTATTTTGTGACAATTGTGGATGATTGTAGCATATGTGTGTGGACCTATCTGTTTAAATACAAAGACCAGGTTCCTCAATTGGTTGAAAGGTTCATATTGATGGTACAAACTCAACATAACAAAAAGATTAAAATGGTTTGGACAGACAATGGATCTGAGTTTGTCAGCACAATGCTTGAATTCCTTTCATAACCATGGTATCTTGCATCAAAAAAGCTGTCCATACACCCCGCAACAAATAGTTTGGTGGAAAGGAGACATAGAACATTGCTGGAAGTTGTTAGAGCCCTTCTATTTCAGTCAAAGCTTCCCAATAATTTCTGGGGGAAGCTGTCCTCACAGCTACATACTTGATCAATAGATGGCCTAGCAGAACACTTAACTGGAATCTCCCTACTATGTGCTGTATCAGAGTTGTCCAGACCTGACTGTGCTCAGAACCTTTGGATGTTTGTGTTTTGTTTTGGATTTGAGACTTGGGAAAGACAAGTGGGATCAACGAGCTATGCAAAGTGTGTTTGTTGCTTATCCATCAGACTATAAAGAATACAAGGTTTATTTGCCTATGTCAAAACAAATTGTGACCTCCAGGGACGTGAAGTTTCATGAAAACAAATTTATACCTGTCAATGTGCCTCATTTGATCCCTCAGTTTCATGAAGATTCTGATATTTTTACTCAGCATTCACGAATACCTCAAAACAACCCAGCAGTAAAAACTGACAGGCCTTTACCTGATCTTCAGACTGAGCTATAAATTCCCCTGCATTCCCTTCTGTCATAAACAATGAGGCACCAGCTCTTAGAAGAAGCACACGGCAAGGACATGCGCCTTCCTGGATGGAAGATTCTCATGTCTTCTCCTTACATACAGATACACCTGAAGCTGTCATAATGCCACCATCAGACTCATCTTGTTCTTTTACGAATCATTATGATAAATTTGTAGCCAACTTCTCAAATACTGCAGAACCTAAGCATTACAACCAAGCAAGGACTAATGCTAAGTGGACTGAGGCTATGAAACAAGAACTGGCAGCTCTTGAAACCAACAACACCTGGGAGCTTACTGCCTTACCTGAAGGAAAAAAGCTACTGGATCCAAGTGGATCTACCGTATCAAGTATAAACCAGATGGAACCATAGACCGGTACAAAGTTAGGCTTGTTGCCAAGGGTTATACGCAGGTGAAGGGTGAGGATTTCTATGAGATCTTCAGTCCTTTTGCAAAAGTTATTACGGTCCGATTGCTATTTGCTTTGGAATCTTCTCAAGGATGGCATATTAATCAATTAGACGTTAACAACGCCTTCCTACATGGTACCTTGGAGAAAGATGTCTATATGCATCCTCCATTAGGGTATGAAAAGACGCAGAAAGGTCAGTATTATCACCTGTTGAAGTCTCTATATGGCCTAAAATAGGCCTCTCGTCAGTGGAACAAGGAGTTTACTGCCAAATTGAATGACTACGGCTTCACACAGTCCTACCATGACCCGTGTTTATTCAAACTGATCGAGAGCACACATCAATTGTATCTCCTAGTTTTTGTTGATGACATCCTGTTAATAGGAACATCTCTTGCTGAAATGTGCAGAGTGAAAGATTGTTTTGACAGGGCATTCACCATTAAAGATCTTGGAGAGGCCAGACTCTTCCTGGGAATAGAAATTGCTGGATCAGCAGCCGACCTTTACATCAGTCAGAGAAAATACATTAAGGACCTCTTGAATGACTCTTGTTTTCTGGACTATAAACCTGCCCCAGAGACTTGAAATTCTCTGTCATGGATCAAGATGAGTCTCTGCTATACCACAATCCAGATAAATATTGTAGATTGATTGGCATATTACTTTACCTTAACTACACAAGGCCTGACTTGTCATACGCTGTCCAACAGTTGAGTCAATTTGTCCACAACCCTCATGATTCTCATTGGAGTGCAGCTACACACGTCCTAAGATACCTGGCAGGAAATTAGACTCTAGGCTTGTTCTATGCGAGCACACCAGCATCAACTCTCACGACTTTCAGTGATGCTGATTGGGGCAGCTGTAAGACTACACGACATTCATTAACTGGATGTTGCATTTTCTTTGGTTTGAGTCTGATTTCCTGGAAAGTAAAGAAGTAGGCTACTATAGCATGTTCTTCAGCCGAAGCTGAGTATAGGGCCATGGCCACAATAGTCCGTGAGTTGCAGTGGTTTGTTTATATTCTCGGTGATTTCAATCTGACTCCTTCGTTGCCTATTCCTCTATGGTGTGACAATCACGCGGCACTGGATATTACAGCTAATCCAGTCTTCCACAAGCGCACAAAGCACGTAGAAATTGATTGCCATATAGTCAGAGATCACTACAAATTCGGTCTAATCGATCCACAACATGTTTCTTCGAAAAACCAGCTAGCTGATGTTTTCATGAACGCTCATCTTGACAGGGGTAGTGTGTGTGTGTGTGTTGAAGTATAAGAATATGGAAAAATCTCAGAACACTTCTTTGGATGATGCACAGAATGATAGGCCTGAAGTTGTGAGAAAGTCAGCCGAGAACGCAGACAATGAAGAAGACGAAGCTACAGAACAAATCGCATCCAACATGAAAATCTCTAATGAAGTCGTGCTTCACAGTGCTAACAAATGGACCAATGGGAAGCTGTTATTGAATAAACACGGCGCGTTACACGTGGACAAGCTGCAGCGGTTTGATTCGCCCTGATCCAACGGTGTTGAAAGAAGATTGTTGTATACAATTTTATTAGTTGAGTAGCATTTTCCTTTGGCCTTGTATTTAAGTGGAAAAATGATTTGTAAGCGGTTAAATTTGTTGATGAAATGAAAATGGGAGAAAAAACCTCCTCTGCTTTTTACTCTAGTTTTTCTCTGCAAAATCGATTTTGAATTCTTGAATTTGAACAACGAAAAAGTTGAGACCAAATTGTGAATGTGTCGATGGGGGAAGCGGTTTTGCCGTCTTTCTTAAGAAAATGGAAGCCGCATGCGCTGTGAAACCGTTGGAGGAGTAGGGGGGAGAAAAGTCGTCGGAGGAGCAGGGTGGAAAGATGTCGCGGATGAAAGAGATTAGGGTTCCTGGGACAACAATAGGGGAGAAAGATATAATGTTATACATACATATATATATATACACGATGGCACGAGATGTAATTATGCTAAGCAATAGAAGGGTATGGGGTAATTTGCTAGGGCGATCGCTGCAAGATTTAAGTCCATGTTGAGAAAGGTGGATCGAACTTGAGAAGAAATCAATGAAAAGTGTTGGGGTAATTTGACAAAAAAAAAGTTGTCTATATCATGGATTACTTACAAAATTCACCATAGATGAACGAGAAATCCGACTATTGAACCCAACCTTGTTGAATTTGTTATGATTTGAACCGGTGCTTGTATTTGAATTGTTAGTTGAATTCGGTGTTGTTAATTTAGTAATTTTTTAATAATATTCCAACATATTTTTAATAATAAAAAATAATAAAAATAAATTAAAATTGCTAATACCGACAATGTATTTTTAGTTTTGGTAACAATTTTCGTTCCCAAATCCAAAAAACGATAATTATCAGTATCGATATCAATAATTGCAAAAGTCAATAGCAAAAAAATGATAATTACCCCTATCAAGGTAGCCATAAATGGTGTGTTCTAGGATATTTCAACTGTAGAGTATCAACATAAAGATTCTCCATTTTCTAATTCTGACGTTGCGGCTTTTAATGCCTTTATCTACACAACAAAACTTATAGATATCCCTCTCCCAAATGTTGAATATACTTAGTTCTGTCCAGGGAGTTCAGCTGCTAAGAGACATTAATTTCAGAGGCCTGGTCCACTACTTGGCCTAACCTGGTTTTATCCTCTCTTCAAAGGGGCGTCTCAGATCCCTCTCCTTTGTTACTTACTGATCATGTGACAATAACCATGAGTGTTGCCATGATTTTCATTGCTTGCATTTTGTTTTAACTAGTGCTAATGTGTGTGTGAGTGAGCAATGTTTGATCATGGAGGTTTGGAGATGAAAATTGCTTGATTATTGAATATGAGAATACATATTTTTATAGATAGAACTCTAACGTCTATTGCAGGCAATTTTCTAAGCTTGGTACTAAATCTTTTGTTGACTTTTCTTGTGCAGATTTGTGTTGCTCAGAATGGTGTATCCTCAGTTAGATAGCTAATCCATGTGCCCAACCCACGTGTCCTCTTATGTAGGTAGAGTCATTTTCTTGCAGCTTTTTGTCATATGTTTTTATGTCTTCAGAGCAATGACCATGACTGGTCATATGACTAACACCCCCCGCAAGCTGAGTGTAGGGTTGAAGCACACGTGAAGTTTGGATATGATGAACTCAAAGAATTCACAGGGAAGAGTTTTCGTGAAAATATCAGCAACTTGAAGATGTGAGGAAACAAATTGAGTGTGGATAACGACAACAAGAGTTCACGGATGAAGTGGTAGTCTAACTCGACATGTTTGGCCCGTTTATGAGAAATGAGGTTGGTGCTAAGAAAGATAACACTCTTGTTATCATAGAGAAGCACAGGGGGATGAGATAAAGTATTACTAAGATCATGAAGTAGATTTCAGAGCCAAAGAATCTCAGCAGTGGCAGTAGCAAGAGCTCGGTATTCTAACTCATAACTCGAGCAAGAAATAGTAGGCTGCTTCTTCGCACTCCAAGAAACCAGATTATCTCCGAGAAAGATCGGAAAACCAGAGGTAGAGCAATGAGTATCGAGACACCGAACCCAATCAGCATCAGAATATGCAGTGACAAAAGTAAAGGACGAGGAAGCAGTGAAATGTAAACCCATAGATAGTGTACCCACATAGCGAAGGATCCACTTGACAGCCTAAAGATGAAACTCAGTGGGAGCGTGCATATACTGGCTGACAGAGTTAACAACATAAGACAAGTTGGGATGGATAATAGTAAGATACTGAGAAGCATCAACAAGGGATCGATACAGAGTACGATTAGCCAGGGGATCGCCATCCGAAAAGAGATACTAAGAGACGATCATGGGTGTGCTAATAGGCCGACTGTCCAAAAGCTGAGCTTGAGCAAGAATGTCACAAGCATACTTGATTTGACTGAGAAAAAGACCATCCGGAGTAGAGGAAGCCACGTGGCCCAAAAAATAGGTAAGCGATCCAAGATCCTTAAGAGCAAACTCAGTGTGCAAACGACAAATAAAGCAATTCAGGAGCGAGGAGCAACTGCTTGTGATAATGATATCATCCACATAGAGAAAAAGATAGATAATGGTAGATCCTCGAGCAAAGATAAATAATGATGTGTCGGCACGACTGCAAGTGAAGCCCAGAGTACCATGAAAGGTGCTAAACCGCTCAAACAAGGCACGGGGGACCTGTTTGAGACCATAAATAGCTTTCTTCATTTGACAAACATAATTAGGGAATTGAGGATCAATATAGCTAGGGGGTGTTCCATGTAAACATCCTCGGACAGGAAACCATTGAGAAAGGCATTCTTTACATCTAACTGTCAAAGAAACCAACCACGAGAGATAGTAATAGAGAGACTAATGCGAACAGTGATGACTTTAACAACAGTATTGAAGGTATCAAAATAATCAAGACCAGAAACCTGAGTGAAACCACAAGCAACCAAATGGGCCTTGAATCGATCCACAGAGCCATTAGAAAGATATTTGGTCTGAAAAACTCACTTGGAACTGACAATGTTGATCTATGGAGGTCGAGGAACAAGTTCCCAAGTCGCATTTTGGCGAGGAGCAATAATCTCCTCATCCATAGCAGATATCCAAATAGAATTTTTAAAGACCGAGCGAAAATCACGAGGCTCGGTAGAAGCTAATAGAGCAGTGAGAAAACCAGAGGAAATAATGTCAGCATGATTTGCAATGACACGAGGCCAAAATGCTCAAGCTTTAGCACGAGTAACCATGGGATGAGAGCCAATGACAGCCAAAGTAGAAGAAGTAGAAAGAGGGGCATCAGAGGATGTAGTGGAATAGGAGGGATCAACAGAGGGTGAGGAAATAGGACAAGGTTGAGGATCAGCCAAGGAGGGAGCAGGAGAGGAGGCCGAAGGAAGGAGGGAGGGGAATAGGGTAGAGGTTACATGAAGGAGTATGAGGAGATGGAGGCGAAGAGCTAGGAGATAGTGGAACAAGCTCAGGAGAGGGTGGTGGGGCAGACTCATGAGACTCAAGAAAGACATAAATGTCTAGATCAGAGATGGAAGAGAGAGGTGTGGAGCTAAGGAAGGGAAATCAAAGCTCATCAAAACAAGCATGACGATATATATATAAAAATATGCGGGAGGTGTAGGGATCAAGACAACGAAAACCTTTTTGAGAGGGACTGTAACCAAGAAATATGCAAGGGAGACTACGAGGGATAAGTTTGTGAAAGCAGTCAAATCGAGGAGAAAGGCCATAAAGTAACTCAAAAGGGGAGATACTTGCAAGGAGAGGCGATGGAAACCAGGTGATAATGTAGGCCGTCATACTAAACGTATCAACCCAGTAAGAGAGAGGAACATGAGAGTGAAAGAGGAGAGTAAGGCCTATCTTAGTAAGATGACAGTGTTTGCGCTCAGCATGACCGTTCTGAGCAGGAGTGTAAGGACAAGATAACAAGTGATGGATGCCATGGTGACGAAGGTGATTTTGAAAACGATGATTGGTAAATTCAGTGTCACCATCACTCTGAAAAAATTGAAAAGAATTAGGTGGTGTTATTTCCACAAATGTTTGAAAATGAATAAATGTATCAAAGAAATCAAATGTGTGTCGGAGTGGATATAACCAGGTAAAATGAAAAAAATCATCAACAAATGTCACATAGTAACAATAACCATGCAAGGATGTAACAGGAGAAGGTCCCCAATTATCACAATGTACTAATGCAAGTGGTCGAGAAGCCCGCTGTTCACTTGGTACAAAGGGTAAACGATGGCTCTTGGCCATTTCACATCAAACACAAAAATGCGGGGAAGGGGGTTAGAAAGTAAGAGTAATTTGACCCTATCAACCTAATAATTACAAAGTAGCAGACGAGGTATGACCAAGTCAAGCATGCCATAAATCAAAGTACTACGAAGATGACAAACCGAAAGGGAGACAAACAAATGTTGGAATGTTGCGTTCATGTACATACAAGCCTCCATCACGTCGGTTGTTGGCCACCACCTATCCCGTGTGACGACTCTGAATAACAAAACATTGATCAATAAAGATAATAGTAAGAAAAAAATCAGAGGTTAATTTGCTAATGGATAACAATTTTTTAGTGAGGAAGAAACTACAAGAACATCAAGTAAAGGTAAGAAAGCAATGCAAACAAAGCCAATATGTGTAATGGATAAGGGAGCACCGTTGCCAACGACAACACATATCTGACCTGAATAGGGTAAAATATGGTCTAATGTAGCAGGGGAGGAGGTCATGTAAGCGGATGCACCAATGTCCATATACCAATCAGAGGAAGAAGAACCGACAATATTAGTCACTAGAGCAGTCATAGGATGGAGGAAAACCAGGATAAATATACACCAAAGGAGGCCTGATGCCGGGGGGCAACAAACCATGTGATCGGCCCAACGAATGATTCGGGAGGAATGGGCCGTGGAGAGTGCAAAATAGCATAATGGGCCTGTGCAGAATAGCCACCAGAGAAGCGAGACCAGGAGCAGAGAACATCCCAAATCGAGAGGACTCAAAATCAGGGTCGTGGCAGATAGAAGGAAAGTGGCCGGACGAGAAAGCAACAACAGCAAAATGGGCTTGGGCAGCGGCACCAGAGAACTTTAAGGACGAGTAACATGAGCGACAATTATTAACAAAGTGGCCATATTTGCTACAAATATGGCAGGGCGACTCGCGGTGCCCTCATTCCCGTCCACGGCCACAGGAGAAATCAGTGGAAGAGTGGAACAATCTTGGAGTAGACTGGATTTAAGATATAGGTGCCAGTGGAGTGGACATGTGAGGCGGAGGTGCAAGAATAGGGGCCAAGGAAGGTGTAAACGGAACGGTATGGGGAGAGTAGGCTACCTAAGGGTGAGCCGGAGGAGCAATGGGGCCGAAAATAGAGAATTGGGGATGTGTGGAGCTAGGACCATCAAGGGGAGCAGCTGGCAAGGATGGGGGAGTCACGACCGTGAAGGCAAGAACTGAAGAGTTGCCCCCACCCACCCATGATAGTACAGTGATAAAGAGCATGGAAGTTTTCGACTCTGGAGATGATTTCTTGGACATAAGGCAATAGGTCTGAGAGAGTTGGGATCTGACAAATGGCGCAAAGTCCATGCCTAAGCCGCGTAAAACCAGTGGCTCTGATCCAAAGGGGAAACCAGACATACAAGAGCAGCTTGTTCACAGAGCAGGAGAAACTTACGGGAATTATCCTTCACTGAGAGATGTCCGCGCTGAAGCTGTTGAAGAGCATCTCTTAGACTGAGTTCCTGGGATGGGTTGAAACTGCTAAATTCTTGCTCTGAGTGAGCTAGATGGTACGAGCCATAAGTTTGCCATGAATAACACCGAAGGTAGCATCGGTCAGAGAAGAAATCAGCAGGGAATAGAGTCTTTGATCAATGAATTTTCAGCGAATGTACTATGGATTGGCTTTGGAAAGTACAACAGGATCCTGCTCAGGGGGCTCAGAAGTTGAGCCATCAACATAAACAAGCAAACTATGCTGTTGAATAAGGGTTCTTACTTGATTCCACCAAAAAAGAAAGTTGGTGGGTGTGAGTTTGATAATGACTAGATTAGAGTATTCTGCATAAGGTGAAATGTAGTAGAGACAGGGAGAGCCATGAGGCTGAAGGGAGAGATTAGAAGATATAGAGGTAGGAGAGGAGAGGTCATCAAAGGGCTAAAGAGGACAAGAGGGAAGAGGAGCAGCGGAAGCTTGAAACTATGAGGGAAGGAAGAAAACAGGGATCGACCGAAGGCATTTGAAGCCAAATTTGGGGCTCCTATACCATGATCATGTGAGAATAAATGTGAGTGTTGCCATGATTTTCATTGCTTGCATTTTGTTTTAACTAGTGCTAATGTGTGTGCGAGTGAGCAATGTTTGATCATGGAGGTTTGGAGATGAAAATTGATTTGAACTCCATTGAAATTGCTTGATTGTTGAATATGAGAATACATGTTTTTATAGATAGAACTCTAACGTCTATTGCAGGCAATCTTCTAAACATGGTACTAAATCTTTTGTTGACTTTTCTTGTGAAGATTTGTGTTACTCAGAATGGTGTATCCTCAGTTAGATAGCTAATCCATGTGTCCTCTTATGTAGGTAGAGTCATTTTCTTGCAGCTTTTTGTCATCTATTTTTATGTCTTCAGAGTAATGACCATGACTGCTATATGACTAACACTTACAGACTCCTCTAAGAATTGAGGTCCCATCCCATTTTGAGTATTAGATGCTTGGCCCTCCTCTGCATAGTTATACCACCTCATAGAGGCGACTTGGGAGTACAAACTTACAAGGCTACAAGTTGGTCCAAAAATTTATGCTACTGAAAGACCAACTCAGAACATGGAATAGAGATGTATTTAGCCGTGTGGATAAGAACTTGAGAGAGCTAAATTTGCTAATCCAATAGCTAGATAGTATGATCAGTATAAATCCATTAACAGAGGCAAAACAAATAGAGAGAAGAAGATTGTGGATGGAATCTCAAGTTGTTAAAAAGAGGGAAGCATCTCTTGCTTTACAAAAATCTAGACAGAAATGGCTAAAGGAAGGATATGCTAACACGTGCTATTTTCATGCATGCGAAGCTCAGAATCAAACATTATCTAATATTATACCCAGTATTTCGATAGATGGAGATTGGATAGAGGAGGTTCAACCAGTTAAAGAAGGTGTGAGAGATTACTTTGTGAGACACTTTACAGCTTAAATAAATCAGAGAATATAGATGAACTTGATACCTCAGAGGACTATCACTGATGTTATTAAATCAGATCTCAGAAAGAAATCAAATGAGCAATATGGGATTGTGAGAGGTCTAGGAGTCCTGGACGTGATGACATGAATTCTAATTTTATATTAAAAAAAATTGAGACATCTCAAAGGGGATTTTCTAGAGTTCATTCAAGAATTTCACCCCAATGGAATTCTGGAAAAAGGAATTAACTCTACATTTATCTCGTTATCTCCCAAAGTTACCCAACACTAAAGATGGAAGACTGTAGGCCCATCTCTATGGTCAAGAGCTCCTATTAGGTTCTATCTAAGATTCTAGCAAACACATCTAGAAAACTTATCTCAAAGATCTATCTCCATGTTTCTATAAATAGGAGAAATATAGGAGAATGGGTGATTGTGGCAAATGAACTCCTAGATCATGCAAAAAGAAATGGCCAATCTTGCTTTCTTCTGAAAGTAGACTTTTCAAAGGCCTTTGGTACAATTGAATGGGGTTTGTCATACGAAATGATGCAAGGCACGGGATTCCCCAGGAAGTGGATAAGATGGATGAAGCATGCATCTCCACTTTCTCTACTGCACTACTTGTAAGTGGCATCCCTAACCGGGAATTTCAAATGAAGAGAGGATTAAGGCAGGGGATCCCTTGTCCCCCTTCTTATTTCTCATTGTTACTATTGGAATTGTGAAATCTTGTGTATTATTGATCAACTTTTTGTATACATTTAAAGGAGATTAGGGGTTATCTAGATTAGGGAAGATTATGTTGATAATGAAAGGATCCCTATAATTAAGGAATCCTTCCTTTTACATAGTATTGACATAATCTCACCTAGTTTACTAATTCTAACACCCCTCTTCAAGTTGATTCATCGGATCTTCGATTCCCAACTTGCGTAATATCTCATAAAAAAACATCTCCTGTTACAGCTTTAGTTAACACGTCAGCTAGTTGATCTTCTGATTGTACAAATGGGGGACATATAGTGCCATCTTCAAGCTTTTCCTTTATAAAGTGTCTGTCAACCTCTATGTGTTTTGTGCGGTCGTGTTGGACTGGATCTTCTGAAATACTGATTGCAGCCTTGTTATCGCACATTGGTGGACATGGTTGAGAAATATGGAGTCCGATCTTTGCAAGTAGCTTATTTATCCATAATATTTATATGAGCCCTTGAGCGATTCCTCGCAACTCAGCTTCCGCATTAGATAATGCTACTACCTTTTGTTTTTTGCTTTTCCATGTCACTGAATTTCCTCCCACAAAAGTAAAGTATCCCGAGGTTGACCTTCGTCAGTTTGACTGACTGCCCAATCTGCATCTGTGTATGCATGAACCTTCAAATGTCCATGGTTTTTGACCATAACTCCCTGACTTGTTATACCTTTCAAGTATCACACAATTCTTAGTGTTGCTTCCATATGTACCTCTTGAGATCTATGCATAAACTGACTTACTATCCCTACTGAGTATGCGATATCAAGTCTCGTATAAGATAGATAGATCAGTTTACCAATCAATCTTTGATATTTTTCCTTGTCTGCTTGAGAAGTGTTGGTGTCAATTTTGAGCTTGTGAGTTGCCATCATTGGAGAGTCTGCGAGTCTGCAATCCATCAACCCTGTTCTGCCAATAAATCCAGAATATATTTTCTTCATGAGATAATGATTCATTTGGGTGACCTTAGAACCTCTATCCCTAAGAAATATTTTAATCTCCCCAAATCCTTCATTTCAAATTCCTGGAAAAGATTTTTCCTTAACAGTGCAATTTCTTCTTCGTCACCCCCGTGATCACCATATCGTCCATATAAATGATTAGGAATGTAATATGTGCTCCTCACCTCATTATGGATAATGTATGGTCGGAATTGCTTTGTCTATATCCATTTTTCCGCATAGCCATAGTGAATCGGTCAAATCACGAGCTTGGAGACTGTTTAAGCCCATACAAAGCTTTTCTTAAGCGGTTCTCCTTGTTGAAAATCATGTGTAAAGCCAGGGGAAGGTTCCATATAAACTTCTTTTTCTAAATCACCATGTAGGAAAGCATTTTTAACATCAAATTGATGTAGAGGCCATTATCGGTTTGCTGCTATAGAGAATACTACCCGAATAGTGTCAATCTTGGCAACTGGTGAAAGGTCTCAGAATAATCAATCTTGTACGTCTGAGTATAACCTTTTGCCACCAATCGAGCTTTGTATCTTTCAATCATTCCATCTGCTCAATGTTTGATCGTGAAGACCCATGTGCTACCAACCGCTTTCTTTCCATGGGGTAGCACACACTTTTGCCATGTTTCATTTTTAACAAGTGTCGTCATCTCACTCGCCATTGCTTGCCTCCATTCAAAATTTACTTGTTCTTCATGGATTGTTGTAGGATTTTTTTCAAAATATAGTGTGTTCTAAATGCTTTAGCGGACTGAGATAGATGTCCTTTGGCCAGATTAGCCATAGGATATTTTGAACTTCAAGGTAAATGCCCAGGCTCATACCGCTTGACTGGAATTCCTCGTGTGTTTTGAGCTGGCAGCATATATGGGGTTCTTTCTTCTTCTGGTTCAGCATTGTTAGAATGAATAACAGTTTCAATTGTGTGCTCAATATCACTACACACCTCAGGATTTTTGGATGAGGTGGATATTGGTGTGGGCACTGAGGATGACGATTGTACTATGTGTTCGGCAGAAGATTGGAGGATTGGAGGACTGGAGCATCAATCAACCAATTCAGCGGATCTGGAGGTAAAGATGTCCCCCCCTTCGAACCACTGGAGGTGGTTGAGTAAAAAAACTCATGTTCGGGAGAGTTGTAGTTCATTGTTGTATACATCCGGTCCAAGGCAGGATGAAAGCACCGATATCCCTTTTTGTTAATTTCGTACCCCACAAATACACACTTCAAGTCGTCCGTTCATATTTTTGGATATGAATATATACTGAGCACCCAAATACTTTTGGTGGCAAGACAAGAGCAGCAGGGACCTCACTCAATGTTCCTAAGATCTGAACCGGAGTTTTGAGATCCAAAATTTTTGTAGGGAGCCGGTTGATAAAATAGACAGCAGTGGCGACGACTTTTATCCAAAAAGACTGTGGAACTTGAGAATCAATCATCAGTGCTCGAGTAATTTCTAGGATGTGTTGATTCTTTCATTCCGCAATGCCATTATGTTTAGGAGTGTGAGAAAACGCAGTTTGATGTACAAGCCCCTGCTCGTGGAAATAATCCTTCATGGATTGATTTACAAACTACCCACTATTATCAGACCGAAGTATTCTGATTTTTTTGCCCGAATTGAGTTTCAATCATTGTGTAAAAAGCAACAAATCAAGAATAAACTTCAAATTTATTTTTCAGAAAATAAACCCACGTCATGCGAGAGCAATCACAATAAATAAGAGAAAGTATCTATATTCACCAAAGATTGTACCCGGAGCATGACTTCACTCATCAGAATGAACAAATGAGAATAGTGAAGTGCTACAAGTATTATTCAATGCATAAGAGTGACAATGAGTTTTCGCTAAGCAACAAATATCGCAAACAAAGTCTGTCTTCTTTGAAAAATGAAGTAACAAAAGTTTCAAATATTGAACTGAAGGATGTCTCAAGCGACAATGCCACAATTGAGGATCAGAGGTAAGCAATGCTACACCAGGATGAGTGACCTCGTCCACATAGTACAATTCGCCTCATTCAGTGCCACGCCCAAGAATCCCCCTGGTCTGATCCTGCAAGAGACAGAAATGAGGATAAATAAGAACGCGACAGTTCAATTCCTTAGTAACATGGCTCGCAGATAAAAGTTTGTAGGAAAGAGACGGGATATATAGGCAATTTTTCAGGTGTAAAGATGGAGATATCTCAATAGATCCGGCCCTTTCAACTGGTGATACCCCCCATTTGCAGTTTGGACATAGCATTTGCAAGGCTTAGAACAAGTAATCAGGTCATGAGCATTGTTGGTCATAGTACCGGTGGCACCACAGTCAAGTAACCAGCAATCAGCCAAACTTAAGTCACCAAATTGAGTGTGATACGCGGCTAATGTGGTGGAGGGTTCATGATCTGGATTGGAAGCAAGATCAAATCACCCGGGACCAAAGTATTTCGGGTTAGATAGAGTCAAAATATTTTTGGGGCTTTTTGGGTATTTTGGGATTCTTGGTGGGTTGGTTGGTGATTTGGTGAAGTGTAGGGGTACTTTCGGGGTTTTAGGAAAATTTGGGGACTGTTTCGGGATTTGGCGCAAACTAGAGGGTTGTTTCGGGATTTGGAGGAAACTCGAGGGCTGTTTCGGAGTTCTAGCAAATGTTGGGGTCGATATGGAATTAGGAGACTTCCGTGGGGGCTGTAACAGAATTTCCAAATTTTGTTGGGGATGTATAGCAGCTTCACAAAAGTCTAGGGGGCATATCGTCTTTTCCCAAAAGTCCAGGGGTTTATCTGCAAAACTCGTTACACCTGCAGGATGTAATTGCAATTCAATCTCCCTAGGGTTTGAGTACATCGTTTTCTCAACCCGTGTACCTGTTGCGGGCAAGATGCCCGCGACACTGTGCACGATTGTCACTGCTCTAGCCCCGCCAGTGGCTAGGTCGCCGTCGCCATGTGTGGAGACCTCCGGGTTTCCCACGGTGGCAGTAGTCACTCCACGAGGGCGAGATTTGTCCTTGAAGTACCATTCTGGAAATCCGATCTTCTTGAAGCACTTTTCCATCTTATGGCCAGTTCGTTGACAATCGGAGCACCATAGCTTTGTTTTGTCGACACCGGACCCACGGGATGATGATTTCGGTGCCTGAATCACTGAATCTGACCATTGTTTGACAGAGAAGCCACTGCCTATGCCGGAGGTCGTTTTGCCACCTCCCTGAGTCGGGTTTAAAATTTGGAGTCTGGCGAACTCATGGCGGAATGACACGTAGGCTGATTCTACAATAGGCAGTGGCTCTGCTTTGAGCAAATCCCGCTTTGTGGCACCAAATTCGTTGCTCACGCTGGCAAGAAACTGGAATAGTCTGGTTTCTTGTTTCATGCGATTGAATGTGGCAATGTATTCCGGGCATTTCATCGGATTTGCTTGTCGCCTATCAACGTCCTGGCAGATGCATTGCAGGGTGGTGTATAATTATTCAGAGGCTTTGTTGATTCTGGATTTTTCTGTTTGCACGAACCGATATATCGAACAATTGGAGGGAATCACCCCCACTGCTGTATGTCACGGCTGATCCTTCCCACATTGCATTGGCTAACCCGTATGAGGCATACCGGTCCACCAGGGTAGGCTCCGTTGCTGTGAGTAGGCAATGGCATACACTGAAATCCGCCTGTTCCCATTGTTTGTATTTAGGATCGGTGGATTGTGGAGGCTCATTAGTAAGGTGATGAAGCTTTCCTTTGCCTCCGATGGCCATCTTGACATGGCGGCTCCACAGTCCTTAATTTTGATCGTTTAACTTGAGGTTGATGGAGATTGGTGGATTGGATTCAGGGTTTTGGAAATTGGTAAGAAGTTGGGTGACCTGTTTGGTGAAATCCTCAAGGGCAGAGTTTGCCATTGGCAAGGCAGCCGGAGGTTCACGGTTGTCGTCGGCCATGAGAGGTAAGAAAGTGGCCGCCGATGGTAGTTGATGAGAACTGTGTTACAGATCCGATCGGATTATTTTTTCTATATACTTTGATACCATATTGAAATTGTGAAATCTTGTGTATCATTGATCAACTTTTTGTGTACATTTAAAAGAGATTAGGGGTTATCTAGTTTAGGAAAGATTATGTTGATAAGGAAAGAATCCCTATAATTAAGGAATCCTTCCTTTTACATACTATTGACATAATTCCCTAGTTGACTAATTCTAACCGTTTATGATTTATGAACTGGGCACAGGCTATGTGACAGTTCCAACCATGTAACCTGGGAAACTGCAGAATTTCTATTCTGCAGCTTGCTGGTGATAAGTTCTTTATTAGGGATAGAAGATACAGAATATTAGATGTTCCAAGCAGATACTCATAAGCCTAGAGCTAATCAGTGGATTGAAAGTAACCAAAAGACTAAGCTCTATGGCCGTATGGGGTTCATCTACCACGTCTGTTTATGAGTTCTGCTGCTGAAACTTTGCACTGCACTACAGGATTTTCACCTTCAAATACTTCGCCTTACCTAAAGCCCTAGAAGATCCTCAATGTGGCAGCCCGTTATCAATGCAGTGCAAAATAGGATTCAAAAGTGGAAGAACAAACATTTATCATTTGGGGGAAGACTGATTTTCTTAAAATCAGTACTAAGCCATCTCCAACTTATTATTTGTCGTTCTACAAGGTTCCAGACAAGATAAATAAAGAGATAACCAGACTGCAAAGAAACTTCTTATGGGGAAGAGGACTGCAGGATTATAGAAAGATCTATTGGACTTCATGGGATAGTATCTGAACGAGCAAAGAGGCAGGAGGATTCGGGGTACTGTATTTAACAGAATTCAACATTTCCTTACTTGCAAAATGGAAATGGAAGCCATTGACAGAGGATGTGGGGGATGGGGAAGAGGAAAAATTCTGAATTGTTTTGATTAAAGAGAAATATGGTGCATCAGCCACTTCTCTAGATTATCAGATCCCTCCAACCATTCCAACTCTATCTAGTGGAGGGATATGAATCAATTCATATCCGATGACATTAATGCACCATGAACTACTGAGAATGGGCCATGCCTATGCGGGCCCTAAGTTTTGTCGACATACTGAGTTTGCAGATAACCTATTTTGTAAGTTGGAGAATACCTTTAAATTAGATGATTCAGGTATTTGCACTTTTTATTATCCACGGAAAGATATGGTCAAGCATGGATGATAATATATCATTATATTATATCCTCCTCCACCGATGCTGCATCCTTCATGAAACCAATTGTCCGCTGATAAGTTGAACAGTAGTCCAGCTTTGTTTAGATCCTCTTGATGTTGAAGCGTCTTCAGTAAACCCAGTTTGCATCTGTTTCCCACCCAATTTACCTCTAATCCCCAGAACTTTTCATGTGGGCCCTCCATTAAAACCATCAATCAATCTTGTAGGCGGAACCTAGAATTTCGTTTGGAGATCAGCCGCTATCTGGGTACTAAATTTCTCATCATTTAACCTCTGGCCTCTGGGAAAATCCTGTGTAACTTTTATTCGTGTAGAAAATAATGGGACTCTGTTTTTTCTAGAAAAGAGAGTTGGAATTTGTTTGATAAAAAAAATTCATCTGGGTTCTGGTTTGTCTAAACTTTGATAATTGTGCGCCTCTTCTTGTGTGACTGAGGCCTGCTGACAGTTTTCCTTCAGTGATTTTTAAATTAAAAATGGTGACTCGTGGATTCTTTCTAATATGTATGATCAACTCTTTAGTCGCCTTCACTTGTGGATCCCTGATGATGTTTTACAGTCATGAGTTCTTCGTTTTTAGCCATGGGAAAGACCATGCAACCAAGATACTGGGCTCGACACAGCATGATCAGCTGTTGATTCGCACTTCAGACTCCTTTTCTGGTTTGCTTTTATCCGCCATGGGGTTTCTTTTATTCATGGTTGCATTTGTGAAAGACACAGATTTCCAGATATTTTTTGCCAAAGGCTGTGTGCTTCTCCATGTTACGCTGGCTATTTGGAGAATTTATTTTGAGAGGAAAATTGAGGTTCTTGGGCTAGATTGGTTGAGATTGCTAGTTGGAGATATTGCTCTGGGAGTCTCTTGGGTTTTCTTTCTTGTTCATTCGTGGAAGGAGAAGTATGACTAGTGTGAATCTATTAGAAATACAATGATGTGATGGATGATGCTATTGGTTTATATATCACAAAGGATGAGAATTGAGTCCAAAGTGGCAAAGTTTTGAAGTCAAATAGTCATCAACTTCAGTTGGATAATGAAGCAATTCCTTCTCCCTTCTCAGTGATTTTTCTTTGAAGTTCAGTATATAGAGTGTTTGCATCCTTCTGATTTTCGTTCGGTGTTTCTAGCAGAGATTCAGCAATTGTGAACTCTCATTTGCAAGGAAACGGAAGCTAAGGCTATGATGGTGAGAACCAACTGTTGCATATTAGTCCTTTGGTTATATGTGATATGAAAGGATCACAGCTTATCCATTTTGTTTTGATCACAGGGAGTTGTACTGTAAAGCTGGAGACTTTTATTTTTGATGAAAGTTGGTTTTAAGAGTTGCAATGTCTTTCTTTCAATGAGCAATTTTACTATCATTGTTGGTTATTTCACTGCATAGCAAAGACTGAGGAAAATGGCAGCACCAGTCAGGATTAAGACACTAATATTAATTCATTGATAAGAGAAATCAGGAGGACACACAACCTATGGCATGATTGTAAGCCACAGAGAGATCCCAAAAGGACACTCGAACTCCTGATTCAACATGGAAACCAGACCAAACAAAGCTTACAAGCATTATTGAGACTCCATGCTTATTCTAAGTTGATACAGTTGGATGTGCTCCACTGTATTAGTTAGTACTTTATAAGGATTCATTTGCCACATTTGCAGTTGGTGCATTTGCAGTTGGAGCCGCAATTGCATCCGTCATGTTCGGCTACTGATGGAACATCCACGACAATGCTGCAAATGGAAAAAAACAAATTCAAGCACATATGTAAGAATTAGGTGCATTTGGACTCAGCATGAACTAACTGTTTGTAATTACCTCTTCCCAGTTTCAATGATCTCGGGAGCATAACCCTTCTTCCCGCAATTGCTCTTGTCAGAGGCAGAGCAGCTGCAATCTCCACAGACACCCGACATGGCTCGATAGTAAATAAATGCTGGAGGATGTGTTGTAAGTTATAAAACAACTGAACAAGTTCTCAGCTGGTATGTATTGAAAGTTAAGGGGAGAAGTTGGCTTTATATAGGGGAAGAAATGGTGCAGGTCATTGTCTCCCATAGCCTGCTTAATAGGCATATCTTGATATAGCGCACGAAATTTCAGCGCACGTAAGAAAATTGGCAAAATGACCATTTTACCCCTGTATTAAATAGGGATGTCCTGTTTAACACGAGGGCAAAATGATCATTTTGCCCCTTTTGCGTTTCGTGCGTATATCATTTTTCCTTAATAGGTATGAGAGGAACACACGCCAAACAAAGAAGAATCGTCATAGTGGAAGGACACGTACACGGTACAGCAACTCTTATCCACCTCTCACGTCACCTTCATTTCTCCTTTTAAAAGAAGCTGATGTAAATTATAGTAATTTACTGGGATTGATGAAAACTCTCAACTGCAAGGATAGATTTTGGTAGTGATGTTATTTGATACGTTTAAGATTCCAACTGGAACTCTTGATAGTTTTTTTTATTCAATGAGCAATATTTTAGTAATGCAATTGCATGCCTATTTCTAGGATGAGAGTCACAACTACCCTCATAATTACACTACATGCGTGCACTTTAACAAAACCCACTATCCTCATAAATGCAAAAGTAGTAAAACCCAAGTAACAGAAGAATGTTTGGATAACAAACAACAACATCTTTGATTTGTATATCTGCGAACTCAGAAATGATAAAGGGCACGAAATCTGTGCCGCAAACGCAAGAAAAATGGCAAAATGATCATTTTGCCCCTATGTTAAATAAGAAAACTATGTTTAACACGAGGGCAAAACGATCATTTTGCCCATTTTCTTGCGTTTCGTGCGCTGAAATTTCGTGCGCTATATCATTTTTCCTGCGAACTTCAGTCACGTCTGGATATTAACTTCTTGTTTCTGCATTTGGTTGAGTCAGCAAGCTTCCAGAAGTTATCACCTGCCACCAAGACTTTGGCAGTTTGAGTCACATCAAAAGCTTTCTTTCTACTTTGCACTTCATTTTTGATCGTGCATTCATGATGTCCGCTGTTGCCGTAAATGCTATTATAACAGCTTATTTGGCATTTGGGACACACGCTAGTTTGACTTGCTCGTTGGGACAGGGAAAGAAAGGTGAGAAA
>JAOWBN010220517.1:0-13240 GCA_028565015.1 Pinguicula moranensis | reverse complement strand
AAAACCCTTATCCGCTATCTTAGCGATAACGGTAACGGATGAGGCCATTCCGTTACCGCTATTACCGTTGTCCACCCTTATGAAAAATTGTCCCAAAACTGCAAAATTATATAACGTACCAATTTAACACCAAAAAATAATAAGAATGATATACCCTAGTTTAACATCAATTTCAATCATTTATTTGCTGTTAAAACACATGGAGATTGGTGTTAAGCACGTGGGCTCCAACATTCTTGTGATTTTCTTATAATTCAAAAATAACAATAATAATAAACTTTATTTTTATAGATTTTCTTTCCACATAAAAATAACTTCTATGTTTTAACTTTGTTTTTACAAGCATGTATTCTATGTAGCTTTGTTTTGACGAACTGTATGTTCTGTTGTGTTATTGTAGAATTTGTACGCCTTGTTCTATTTTGTAGAATCCGTTTGTTTTGTTTTGTAAGCACAGACAACATTAGGTCGTAAGCACATATTGTGCAATATTTTTAATAAAACTAAAAAAAGTTACCTACCCCACAAAAAATTACTTTTTCACTGTAAAGGTAAAGCCTGCTGTAAAAATTGTACGCCTTACGAAATCTCTAGGAAACCAAGAAATATTTGGTTTTGGTGTATTGTAATTATATTGCTATATTTCTGGATTTCACTATACAACCTCTAAAGAGTGGAATAACAAATGGACAGCAAATACTCCCCTTTATTTTGTGAAATATGCATCTCCCTTACATTGGTTGAATAACCTATTTATAGGAGTTGTATGGGGTATTTTAGTATTTTTCTATTCGAGAACAAGTTGGTCATGTTACCCCACTTATGGGCGGCTCTATGGTTATTACCTTTTGTGGGGGGAGTTTTTGTCAGCCTTGGTTGCCTAGTCGGGGAAATGTATATGTCAAACTACAAACAATCTCGACTATATTCGGGTGGTTCATTTGAGGTCATTCAAGGTGGCATGCTCTAGGTAAAGCACTCGAAGCCGTTCATTCTCCACCTTGAGGTAGCCCGTGACATAGCCGATTTACTCGATGTCCAAGTGATGCATATCTCTCTCTCTATATTTTTTTGATCCACGTCATTTTTTTGTTCCCTCTCTTTCTCCACCATATTTTGCCAGGTTCGTCCCCAGGTATGCCCTCTTGTTGCCAATTTTACCGTTTATTTTGCTCAAACTCTATAGTTTTAACATCTGTTATATTGGGAAGGGTGAAAACATGGTCAAATCAAGCAAACATAAGGCGTTAAGGTCAATTCCCCATAGCCAATTGCATGGCCAAAATCCGAACTTGTAGTTGGGGAGTCAGTGTGACTCACCGACTGGCTCTCCCACGGGCGAGTCTACGGTAGTTTGGCGAATTCTCTCACAAGGGAAGATCGGATCAATTTGGTATCGTTCATAGGATTGGCCTCAAAAGTAACCCAAAAGTCGATGACTAACATTCTGATAAGGTACCATGTTCCAGCAGGACTTCGAATTGATCCCCCCATATCCTGAGGATTGAATCCTATATCCCCCGAAGGGATGTTTTATGTTATTCAGCCTAGATTCATCGTGGGTTTCGACTCCCTATCCTTATGTTAATTTGATCCTTCCTTCGCTTTTGCGAAATAGCTCCCTTCCAACTATTCTTGAATGCTTACACCATCTCATGGCATTCCTAGTGATCTACCAACTTTTGAATATGAAACCCACTCTCGAGAGGATGTTCACCTTTTTCAATGTTACCCTTAACTCTCGATCCACCGATAATATGTTCGTCTATCTCCAACCTTATCCTCGTCTGAAAATTATGAGTTTTGTCACCTCGTCCCACTGGGACTTGAAGACATCTCTTTTACTTTCACCCTTCACTCGATAGTTGCTATCATTATGCCCTGACCTTCCGTGATATTGTCAAAAACCTTGAGGCAAAGCCTAAAGTTCTCCACCCACCTAATATTTTCACTCATCTAGAAATATTTTGTGTCAAGAGTAGCGCCTACCTCGATGAGCAGGTCTTTCACCAAATTTTTACATACCACAACTTTTCGCAGATCACTTAGCCTCGTTCATCTTCGGTGCAAGAGCACTCGATCAATGAGATGATACTTAGGTTCTTTGGATGATTGGAGTTTTGATAATATTTGATGGTTAAATGTTATTGTTGAGTCTTACTTATATTTGATGGTTAAATGTTCTTCCGAATATTTGCCAACTAGTGACAGTACAATCGCCGCCCGAGACAGAATTGGCGTCACCTTCGTCAAAGTTCCCTCGGACTGTGGACGATGGAGGTCAGGGGCAAAAAAGGATGATACGATATTGGACATGAACTACAATCTTGTTACAAGCTTATGGAGAAGATTCTAATTGACATAAAGATTTGGATTCGAGGAGGAATCCTTCCCAATAGGGACAGAATGATGTAGAAGTTCAATGCTTGAAATGTATTTGCATTATTGCATAGTCAAAAACAAAGATGAGTAGCATAGATGTCCAAGCTCCCAAATGCATTTGGATTCTTGCATGGTCAAAATGAGTCCTACCCTATTTGGACTCTACCATCCCGGGGAGTCATACCTAGCTGGACTCTGGAACCTCGAGGATTCTTACTCTTGGTGGACTCTGCCGTCTTGGGGAGTCCTACTCAGTTGAACTTTGGCACCTCGGGGATTCTTACTCCAATTGGACTTTGCTGTAGCGAGGAGTCCTACCCAAATTGGACTCTACCATCCCAAAGAGTCCTTCTCAAGTTGAACTCTGTTGTCCCGAAGAGTCTTACTCAAGTCAAACTCTTCTATCCAAAAGAGTCCTTGTCGACGATGGGTCTATCGAAGAAGAGTTATAATCAACGAGGAGTCTTTTTCAACAGAAGTTGATCTTATCCAAGAGGAGTTGTTCTTATCCAAGAGAAGTTATAGTTCAATTTAAATTGTTCTTTCCCTTTTTAATTATTATTTTCGATTTATGTCAAGATAGGATTCTTAGTATTTTAGTTTGATTCGAATTAGGTTTCTTAGGTTATTTCCTTGAAAATATAAAGGCCAATTTTGAATTTTTTAAAGAGACCTTTTTTAATTAGTTTTATTTATGAATTTTAGAGGAAACTCATTGTTATTCAATTTCTGTTATGAATAGAATTATGTTACATGCACTTTTGTGGTTTATGTAAAATTACGCCCTTGATTTCATATTAATCGTTGGGTAGCGCTACTGTTAAGCGTTCAATTGAATCTTTGTTTTCATTCATTTTTAGTATAAATGTTAGCTAGGGATTGTGACAATATCACGGTTGATGTTTAACAGTTAGTACAAAATCTCAAAGAAGATTTGCTCAAAGTGACTAAGCAACTGGACAATACCTCCTATCAAAAATCAAGAATTCAATGGCAACAACAATGTGATGCTAACACAACTTATTACCATACATAGATTAATAAACACAGAAATAAAAGTACCATCACAGGAATTTGGAATAATCAGATCTGGCTTGTGGGTGTTCAGGAGCTAAAGAACTATTTTAAACATCACTTTGAAAATAGATTTAAGGAAGAATACTGGTCCAGGCCGAGGTTGCAAGCCAATATGTTCAGGAAGCTATCAGACACGGCCAGGAACCACCTGATCTAACCTTTCACTGAGCATGAAAATGTTTTAGACCTTAAACTCATGTTACAGCAATAAAAGTCCAGGTCCTAATGGCCTGAACTTTAGTTTTATCAAACATTTCAGCAACCTGTTCAAGGATGAAATCCTATTGATGCTGCAGAAATTCTACAAAAACAACAGAATAGCCACAGGTTCAAATGCTGTTCATTTCACTCTCATTGCCAAGAAGAACAATCCTATGATAGTAGTGTACTTGCCAATTACACTGATTGGATCTATGCCTAAAATCATCTCCAAAGTGCTAGCAAGGAGACTGGCAGCTGTGCTGGAGGAGGTTGTCTCTCCCAACCAAATGGCCTTCATAAAAGGGAGGAAGCTATTGAACAGCACCCTCATTGTCAATGATTCCATTGATGAGTTGAGAAAGCTAAAGAAAAAGGCCATAATCTTCTAAGTGGACTTTGAGAAGGCATTTGACACTGTAAAATGGACCTTCCTTCTTTCAACAATGCATCACATGGGCTTTCCAGGAGCATGGATTGATTGGATTGCAGAGATTCTATCTTCAGCCTCCATCTCAATCCTCATCAATGGGAGTCCAACTTCTGAGTTTCTATCTCAAAGAGGCCTTAGGCAAGGAGATCTAATATCTCCCTTGCTGTTTAATATTGTAGTTGAAGGACTCTCTGTGCTGCTATGTAAAGCTGCTAACCTACAAATGTTTACACTTCTGCAGATTGGGAGGCATAAGGTGCAACTTTCTTATCTTTAATTCGTAGATGACACCCTACTGTTTGGTGAATCTTCCTGGGACACAATCAGAACCTTTAAGGCAGTTTTTCCGAATTTTGAAATTCTATCAGGCCTGAGAGTTAACTATAACAAAAGTTCCATCTATGGGGTGAACATGGACTGTGCTGAACTGGAAGATATCGCTGCATATTTGGGATGTAAGCAAGGTCATCTCCCTTTTAAATATCTTGGTCTTCCTGTGGGTGCAAAGTACCACAAAGTTGCGGTCTGGCAGCCTATTGTCTCAAGAGTTGCCAAGATACTACAATCAGGGGAGAACAATTACCTATGAATGGGAGGTAAATTGATACTTATAAATGCAGTATTAAATGCTCTCCCCGTGCACTTCCTCTCCTTCTACAAAATCCCAAAATCAGTATTGCATAAGTTAACTTCCTTAGAGCGGAATTTCTTCTAGGTAGGAACTGCAGAAAAGAGATCCACCATATGGACTTCTTGGAAGAAAATAACACTGCCTAAACATAAAGGGGGCTGGGAATCAGGAGATTAGAGGAGTTCAACAAGGCGCTACTAGGGAAATGGGGTGTCAGAATCCTACAGGGATACCAATAATCTAGCCACTGAAATACTGAAATGCAGATATGGGACTGAGGCTAGTCTAAGGATGGGAACTCTGAGACTACTTCAGAGACCACCAAATAGTTTCACACATAGAGGACGAAGAAGAGGGGAAGAGACAGAAACTCAGGACATTATTTCTCAACCTTGGTACACAGAAAACTTGGAAATAAAACTTGGATCTGGATCATGAACCTTGTTTTGGAGTGACAAATGGTTGTCAACTGAGACCTTAGCAGAAACCTTCCCTCAGTTTTTCAGAGTATCAACCAATAAATTACTATTTGTTTATGAAGCAAAGAAGTAGGAAGATAACACTTGGAAATGGGACCTGATATGGAGAAGAAGGCCACGGAAAAATGAGGAAAGCCAGATTGCCCAACTTCTAATTCTGTTGCAGGGTAAATCACCTCTACAAAATGGCCATGATTCCTACTACTTTAAACATGGCATATATGGGAAATATAGTGCCAAAATTGCCTCACTAAGCCAACTAGATGCACAGGAGCTGCCTTTCACAAATGAAGAAATTGCCAAGCTCTTAATGGTATGGAATAAATATTCTCAAACGAAACATGAAGTGCAGGTCAGGAAAATTATAATCATTTATTCATATCTTGTGCAATAACCTTATCTTTTTGGCAGGACATCGAGGGGTGGGTTAATCAGGGAAGGTCTGATGACCTAAAATTAAGCACAATCCCTACTCTCCAGAAATTCTGTTCCAGCAAACCAACAGGCACCAACATGGGGGCAAGGAAATCTATCTGGATTTCTTTGATATGCCAGACATGGAAGGTAAGGAATAAGAAACATTCTTAAGGTAAAGAACCAGTAATTTCTGAGGAAGTGAAGGCCATACAACAAAACACCTGGCTGAATATAAAGGCCCACAAAAACTAAATGTAGTTTCCTTATTCTTTGGTAGATTGGCTACTGCAGCCAATAGTTTGCATGCAATTTTAAATAGGTGTCTGACTGGAGATTGTTTTTCTAGATCTTCATATGAATACTAAACAGCACAACACATGACCACACAGTGCAGATATCACACTTTATATGCTTTCCCCCTCTCTCCTCAACTTTTCTGATTTGTTCCTCGGATGAACCTACATTGTTCTACTAACTGTTTTATGAATTCATTGAGGTACACGGCGAAGAATGTTGAGAAGTTGATACTGCTGACTTATTGAGTGCCTACAGATCTTTATACACATTAGTAGGCAGTTAGATGTTACTTAGATTCCTCAAATCCAAGGAAAAGAAGGAGCTGCTCAGAACTTCTGCTAACTCATATATCCCCACATTCCCCCTCTTGATTCTACATTGTTCTACTAACTACTTTGTAAATTCATTGAGGTACAGGGCGAAGGATGTGAGATGTCTGAAACTGCTGACTTATTAGAGGGCCTACAGTTTTTCATACATACTAGCAGGCATTTGGATGCCACTTAGATTCCATAAATCCAAGAACATGCAAGGGAAGAAAGCTCTTACAATACAATCCAATGGATGAGGTAGGACTGCAAGCTGATGGCCATTTTACAAGACAATTCATGGCTAATATTTGACCGTTATCTTATATACTGGCCCACTAAATTACCAAACCTCCATTCAATACAGGGATAGCTCTTAAAACATAAATGAGCTATGTACCAATATCCTCATTAAAAAGGGAATTGATAAGTTGATAGTCGTGACGTTATGTTTGCTGAAAAGTGGACAATGGCGATGAACAAACTACTGAGATGCTGTGTGATCTACTATGAAGCTAGGAGATCCATATACCAGATCACCCTAATCTATACTAGCGGGCTAATATTGAGGTGAGGACATATATAAAGATCACTCTCAAAGATTCAAGCTATAAGAGTTCTCCTAGTGGACTTGGCTGATTAGGTACTTTGTAAATATTCTGTATTTCTTTTCTTCATTTTGTACCAACTTTATTATTATTAATAGAATTTAACTTATAAAAAAAATGTTAGCTAGGGATTGATGAAACATATTGGGTTGGGTTCTTAAAGCATAACACAATTCTCCATCTTGTTTTTTTACAATCTTCTCTATTTCATATAACTTTTTGTTGTGTTGTACGCTGTATCAATTTGTTATTTATTTTGAATGATCTTCTTTTATGCAATAATTTTATTCACATATCCACCATTTTTTTGTTGATATACGAAGATTTGTATCTACCTCATAAAAATTCGTATCAATTTGGTATCTAAGCCAGGTAGGAATTCTTCTTGCGTTTTTGTTTCTTTTTTCTTTTTTTTTTATTCTGATTTGTGAGTCCTATTGTTGTCATCATTATAAGGCTTTGCTCGGCAGCACAAAAAAAAAATTGAAGAAAAAAAAAACAAAGAAGAGTATTATTGTTGGTCGACAATCCTGTGTTTCATGATGCAGTGGCCTAAAGTTCTTTTTTTCCTTCCTAGAATTAGTACCTTGAATGACCTTTGCATGCTAATTCTCATTGCACTTGAATTTGGATTTGAGGAACAAAGATAGTGGTAACACCGAGTAAATTTATCCACTCACTTATATACTAAGCCTCTTTTGAGTGTTATTTGGTTGAGTGAATTTTTGGGGTATGTTTGGGAAGTGAGTTCTTACTAAATTTTATTTCTATTGTGTTCTGTTGTTGTTTATGGTGCAAACTAGTTCACTAGAGGGCAATTCCGTTGTTTTTTGCGATCGGAGGTGCAAACAAAGGCGGATTGATCTGAAAAGTTAACTGGAGTGACATGACTCATAGAGTTTCTTTTTGACCAAAGGAGATCAAATTCTAATAGTCCGACTATGAGGTATTAGTTTTGGAACAAAATATTTTCTTGTTCATTCACGGTCTATTATTCGCAGCTTTATGCAATCTCAATTTTGTTGGCAATCAGAGGTCTAAATGTGTTCGGATCGACTTGAAATTTTATCCTGGTGGGTAAGGGAATTTCACAAAACTCCCACCCATAAGCCTCAACTACGACATGTAGTAGGTGAGGAAGTTTCGTTATAAATATGTATCATCGAACAAATGAATAATACAATACATTTTCCCGTTTTACAATTTGGCATCAGAGCCAGGTTCAAACCCTACGACACATTTCGTCTCCACTACTTTTGCCCCAATTTCAACGCTGTCACTACTCCTACTCCGCTGAAATCGGTGCTTTGTACCCAACAGTTTTCGGCCGCCATGAGCCATCGCCGAAAACACGACCTGTGGTGTTTTTTTGCCATTTCCAAGCGCGTTCGGCGTCAGAATCGTCAGAAACCAGTGCCATTGCGATTGTCGTGCAGAGAGCTTTTGGTAGGTTGGTCGCACGCCGTGCATGGACATCACGAGCTGCTGCACGTGCCATCGTCGTCGTCGAAGCTCGGAGATAGAATCTTCTTCTCAGTTTGCTCATCGCAACTGTCTAATCGATTTTGGTTGATTTTGTGCCGTTTAATGTATATTGGTGTTTTCTCAAATATGGAGATTTATTTGATTGGATTTAACATATTTGCCTAAACTTGGGAATCCAATTAGGCATTTTTGATGTTGTTTTTGGATTGCATATTGATAATGAGGTGTTGAGACGTGTGGATTGTCGTGTGAATGTGTTGGAATATGGAGGATTGTGTTATGTGGGTTGTGTTGTTGCTATTATCAGTTGTGATTGGAGCTACTGTGTGTAAAATGACAGAGACAGACGATAGTGCTGTTAAACAAGGATTGGAGGTCCTGAGGAACCTCAATTCTGAGGTGCTTGGAGCCTTGGTTGGGCTCATTAAGGGAACGAATGCCTCAACCTTGGCCGTTGTCACTGTCGCTGCTCCAATCAAACTTGATCTTCCACTGATCGATTTGAAACTTGATGGATCGGCTACATATCTTAGCTAGTCTCGTAGGAGTGAGACCATCTTAGTAGGGAGGATCCTGGATGGCTTCCCAAGGGAGTGTGAATCGAGGAGTGACATCTCTTCTACTACAGTGTGGAAAGTTACTCATGCACAACTATGTATCTGGTTTCTGAATTCGATGACTGCATCTGTTGCTTCTACTGTGGATGACCTTAGCTTGGTGAGTGAGATGTGGGCTAGTCTGAAGACCAACTATTCCAGAACTAAAAACCAGATGAGGGTATTTTAACTTCAGCTAGAGATCGATGCGTAGGTCCAGGGGGAGAAGTCTATTTAGGAGTATTCTATTTGCTTGAAGCGATTGTGGGCTGAGATGGATCACTACGACCCGTTGTCCAGCTGAAGTGACTCAAAATGTAAAATGCGACAACATTTTAAGAAAGAAAGAACTATGAAATTCTTGAAGGATCTGAATTCGATCTTTCACTCGAGGCGATCAGTTTTGTTGTCCCACGACAAGATTCCATCACTAAATGTGGCTATTGCTGCTATGATTTAGGCTGAGAGTGAGACGAGGATACACTCTACTCCGAGTGTAGTTTTGGGCGCGAAGGCTCTGGCTATTGCTAGTTCACGGGTGACTGGAGCACAAAGGGAGACTCGCAGTTGTTATTAGTGTGGAACGGTTGGCCACTTTATGGAATTTTGTCTGAGGTTGTCCCATGAGAGAGATCCTGTGGGGAGAGGTAGATTTGGAGGTAGAGGTAGAGCTCGTGGAGGTAGGAGAGATGGTTCTGGGGGTGGTGGCCAAGGAGGCTATCGCACCAACTTGATGGTGGATGCTGAGGAGGAGGAGACTATGGGGAGTACTATGACCATTGAGTAGGATCGAACATTCTTTGACGTACTTTAGAGAAAACTCAAAAGCGTGAGGACAGACACTGATACACCTACCTCATCTGACTTCTCTGGTAATGTTGCTCTGGCCTCAGGTTCCACATGTATGTATGACTCACTAGCCCTGGCGTCCTTTCCTACTGCTGGCTCGTTAGATTGGATCATTGACCCTGGAGCTTATGGACACGTGACGGGTGCTGCTAAGGAGTTCAGCTCTTATACTCTCTTAGCAAATCCGTTTAAGGTTAAGACAACAGATGGCACTAATCGGCCAGTGGTGGGTAAGGGTATATTGCGTTGTACCAACACTTTGACTCTGTCCAAAGTTTTTCATGCTCCATCATTTCCCGTTAACCTCCTCACCATAAATGCCATTATGAATCAATTGAATTGTACTGTATTGTTTGATATACCTCAGGTGATCTTCCGGGAGAAAAGGATTGGCAAGGTACTTGGGACTAGGATATGGCGTAGTGTCTTGTGGTACATGGATCGGAAGGGATTAGACTCAGCCCTTTCATCCATCATGGAGAGATCTGGAGGAGACAGTACTGTGGAAGACCTAATGCTTCATCATAGACGATTAGGTCATCCCACTTTCTTGACTTTGAGTTGACTTTATCATCGCCTATTTGCTACAATGAATAAAGAGAAACTAATTTGTGATGTTTGTGAGTTGGGCAAGCATACCAGAAGTTCTTATGTTAGCTTTGGTAGTCAAAGTTTGCGCATTTTTTATTTGATACATTTGAATGTATAAGGACCCTTTTCAACAGTAACATTCAATGGAATTCATTACTTTGTGTCTTTCATTGAGTGTTGCTCCCGTGTCACTTGGCTATATTTAATGAAAAACAAGAGTGTTGTACTTGCCTGTTTCAAGGAATTTTCACAAAGGTGTACAGACGTAATATGGTGTTAAGGGGTTGAGATCTGATAATGGGACAGAATATACCAACAGGGCGTTCACAGAATACTTGTTATCACAGGGTATTAAGCATCAAACTACCTACTACACACCAAAGCAAAATGAGGTAGATTAGAGGAAAAATTGGCATCTTCTTGAAGTGACTAGAAGTATCAAAGGTGCGTAGGTCGACTTATATACCTAAATTATACTCGACCAGATATATCATTTGCTGTGAGTATGGTTACTAGGTATATGCATGAACTCAGAAAGGGTCACTTGGATGCAGTGCACCAGATATTGAGATACTTGAAGAGTGCATTGGGAAAAGGGTTGATTTTCAAAAAGAATGGACATCTGAATATCGAGGGATACTCTGACTCAGACTGGGCTAGTAGGGCTGATGATAGAAAGTCCACATCCGGTTATTGGATGTCTGCAAAAGACAATCTAGTCTCCTGGCAAAGTAAGAAACAAACAGTAGTGGCTCGTTCTACAGCTGAGGCAGAATACAGAGCCATGTCCTTGAGCGTTGCTGAATGACTTGGTTGAGATTAATACTTGTGGAACTCAAAATGAATCCAGATCCGAAATTAAAATTTTGGTGTGATAGTAAAGAAGCTATCGACATTGCCAACAACCTAGTACAACATGATAGATCCGAGATTCTTTGATGTTCATCATGGCCATGGCGTCTATGGCATCATCCATGATAAGGATTGTAGAATTTTGGAGTCAGAATCATGACTAGAGGCATTATGCTCCGCATGGATTTGCACTGGCAAATGTTGGATTAACTCCGCTACTTGTCGTTGCAACTCATGAATCAATTCTTCCCATTTGTCACAGGCTTGGGAATGGAGCATCTCAATAAGTAACACGACGACCATGACCTCTTCCACCATCCATTCTTGACGATGATAACACGTCCAGGTTAGTATTGAGATAATTTTGGGAGTAAATGATCAAAGGCTGCAAGGAATGAGTAAGGGGTGAAAAACACGAATGTACAAAGAGAACTTGCTCTTAAGGTTTGAAAAACTTTATTTCAATAATCAAGTGATGAATATAACTCACAAGTTGAGCTAAATTAGCATAAACATTAACCATACTAATCCAAATGATTAGCCTAAAAAGAAGGAAAAGATTACCCTAAAAGGAAGGAAGTTGGACAATTTCCTTTGACCGAATATTAAGGCGCGCAGCCTAGCCATGTTAGACCCTAAAATGGTAATGCACGAGCCCCTAATATGGGAACTATATTCGACTAAAAAAACCAACTAAAATAGATACAACTTTTTGTCCAAGCCACGACCAGATTGGGGGAGAAATGTACGAGTTGATCTTCCACGTTTCTCCTCATGCTAGATCACATCCCATGCTGGCAATTGTCAGCCACCTCATAATAATCAAGGTCCTTCAATGTACAATCAAAAAGGTTAGTCTCATCTAGGTTAGAAGGTTCGGATGGCTCGGGTGCTCCTGTATCAGAAAGTAAGAAAATGTTCTAGGGGAGCAATACTAACATCGAAGCACAATAAGAAGGTAGTGGGTTGCCCCTCTAAAAATCCACCACACTCTCATAGAAATCTTTATGGATAACATCCCACCAGGCAATGTACAAGGTACCGAAAAATTCATCTGAACCAAGACAAAATCCTGATCAATAACATGCAAAGCAATACGAAGTTCCTCCAGAGATGGTGAAGCATACAAGAGCTAATTATCCACTGCAAAGATCAAAGGCAGGATAAAGTCCAGCAACAACATGAAATTTCAAGCAATATCCTTCAAAGCCAACATAGGAAAATTTGGTGTCGTGGATGGAAAGAGAATGGGGCTCAAAGCCTCTTCAACGAGTATATTCTATAAATAATTCAATGCTCCCGAAAGAATCAAGGCCTTGCCCCTAGTTTGAACACCATCAGAAAGAGTAATCAGGGGGATTGGCACCTTAGCAACCTTGTGAAGTTCCATGGCATGGAAGAAGGTCGTGTTTCAATCCCCCTCCTTCAGCCATTTTACACTACTTTGATGCTTTTGTAGGATCTCCTCCTATTGTAGGCGAATCTCATACTCCCGACGGAGATTGTTAGTGTTGTGTCCTAAGGCTAATCACCTAGGGCCTTTTGTATCAACACTTTAATGTTTGTATATATTATTATAGCAACTTTTACTACTTGTTTATTTATAACATTCGAATTAGTAAATCTTAGTATTGATAACTTAGAGTATCTCCAAAGAGGTTGTGATGGTGAGACCACTCTAATTAAGTTACCATTACTAAACATCCCTAACCATAGTATTAGTGAGACAAAACAACACTAATACGGATAGCTTAGCATGCTCTAAGCCAATTCCTTTTTTAAGGAAATAATTGATCTCATCAATTATAGTGTAATGACACTTAAGCTAGAACATGGATGCTTGTAGTTGATAAGTACATCGGATTACCCATATAGAGATTGCCATTTTGTCAATGGTTGATGCTCTAAATAATAGTAGGTGTAAGTGATCATTAGACTCGAGATTACCATTTAGACCTTGAATATGGATGTTTTTTTTTTTTTTTTTTTTTTTTTTTTTTTAAGTAATGGGGTTTCGGCAGCCGCTTGTTTAAAAAC
>JAOWBN010220506.1:0-13240 GCA_028565015.1 Pinguicula moranensis | reverse complement strand
GATAATGGTGTTCCTAATGGGGCTGGATGATTTGTATGAAAATGAACGAGGATATATTATCAGATCAAGTCCTCTGCCGACTATGGACACAGTATACAACATCATAACATCAGCTGAAAAATAGAAGCAAGTAAGTATAAGCATTGTTGCAGGACAGGATGGACAAAATGCTGCAATGTTTGCAAGAGGAGGGAGCTGGAATAAGAATGTAGGCAGTTCTTCCAAACCTGATAAACAACACCTAAAGTGCAGCCATTGTTCTAGATCAGGGCATGTCATTGAAGATTGTTTCAAGCTCAAAGGGTATCCGGATGATAAGAAAAATGATAAAGGATACCTGAAATGTGCGCACTGCACCAAGACAGGGCACACTATGGATACATGTTATAAGTTGAAGGGGTATCCTGAGGGTTATTTTGATAAAAAAAAAAAGAGGCAAAAACAAAATTACTCTGCCAATTAGATATTGACATCAAACAGTGAGGAGTATGAACTGACTCCTCTGGAGTCCAACAAAGCTGAGTCTTCCAACCTGTACACTGTGATAGGGGACATGCAGAAAGAGTTGCAGAGACTCTCCATGGAGAGGAGGTCGGCTGATGGTGGAGGAAAGATGATGGTAAACATGGCACACTTTGATGATTTCTCAAGTAACAAATCTTTTAACTCAATGATGCATGTTAAACCAACAGAAATTTCCAGGAATGAGTGGATTTTGGACACGGGAGCAACCAATCATATGTGCATTAACCGTGATTTATTGATGAATTTGCACACATTTGGATCTCTGACACCGGTATGGCTACCGGATGGAAGCACAAAAACCATGAAGTGTAGTGGTGATGTAAAACTTTCTGATGATATTCAACTCAAATCCTGTCTTTATATGCCATGCTTCAAGTACAATTTGCTGTCTGTCCAAAAACTAGGACAACATTCAGGCTTGGGAATTCACTTCTTCCCTGATCACTGTATATTGCAGGATATTAAGTTGAAGAAAACTGTTGCAGTTGCTCATGTGAAGGGAGAACTGTACGTGCTCAATAAGGAGTCCTTCAATCAAGGTGCAACAGGAGTTGACATGGTTGTGTCTCTGCCATACATGAAAGGTTCTGATGGTGTTTTGAATTTTGATAAGCAAGACTGTTTTGGGGCATGTAATGTGATGAATTTTGGTTTGTTACATAGTAGACTGGGTCACCCTTCATTGGATGTAATGAAACATCTTAATGTTCCCTTTGTTTCTGATAATGTAAGATTTAATGCTGAATCTTGTTCAGTTTGTCCCTTGTCCAAACAAACAAGGCTTCCCTTTGTTGATGCAGAACATAGAACCACATAATGCTTTGAAGAGATCCATGCAGATGTTTGGGGTCCATACAAGCTGCCTTCATTGACTTTATGTCATTACTTTCTAACCTTAGTGGATGATTTTAGCAGGAATACTTGGATTTTTCTTTTCAAAACGAAGGATCAGGTTGCTGATATACTTGAGGCATTCCTGATGGTTGTTAAAACACAATATAACAAGTCTGTTAAGTTGCTTAGAATGGATAACGGCAGTGAGTTTCTCAATGAACGATGTTTTAAGTTGCTGAACAGATTTGGAATAATACATCATCGTAGCTGCCCTTACACTCCACAGCAGAACGGAGTGGTAGAGAGAAGACACAGATCCTTGCTTCAGATTGCAAGAGCCCTGCTTTATCAGTCTGGATTGCCTAAACAGTTTTGGGGAGAAGCTGTATTAATATCGACTTTCTTGATCAATAGGTGGCCTAGCAAAGTCCTGAAGTGGCACGCACCCTTTGAGATTCTGAATCATCACAAGCCTGATCTTGCTGGTCTGAAGAGTTTTGGATGTAGCTGCACAGCTGTGAACCATTCCCCTGGCCGAGACAAGTTGGATGCAAGGGCAATAGCTGGAGTATTTGTTGGATACCCTTCATGCCAAAAGGGGTACAAAATATATGTGCCTGAGCTGAAGAAAACTATAATATCTAGAGATGTAAAATTCCTGGAGAGTGTGTTTCCTTATCTGAGTAAATGTCCCACTGAAGCTACTGATCCTGTCTGTGTGCCTAATGTAATAGGTTCTGCAGGTTTTGATGAAGCCCCTATTAATCACATTCATCCTGCTGTTCATGATGTATTAAGTGAGACTACCAGTCATGGCCCTATTGATGTTCAAGCTGTTGAGGAGTTAAGTGAAGAGTCAGTCTCAGGTTATGCAAATGTTCCAAAACACGGTGCTGACACTGATATTTCTCTACGAAGAAGTAGCAGGAATGCTCAACCCCCTACATGGCTAAATGACTTTTATGTCATCACAGCACAAGATGACACAGCATTGCCAAAGAGATTATGTCCTTCAGACACAACATGCCTGTTTTCAGCATATCATTGTGCCTTCAGCACAAATTCAGCTGCAGTAAATGAGCCCAGGAATTATGCAGAAGCGCAGCACGATAACAAATGGACAGCAGCTATGAAGCAAGAGCTTGATGCCTTAGATGAAAACAGAATCTGGATACTTGCTTCCTTGCCAAAGGGTAAGAAGGCAATTGGTTCTAAATGGGTTTATAAAATCAAATACAACCCAGATGGAAGTGTAGCAAGATACTAGGCTAGACTTGTGGCAAAGGGATATAGCCAAGTGGAAGGGAAAGATTATTGCGAAGTGTTCAGTCCAGTTGCAAAGGTGATGACTGTCCGGCTATTCTTTGCCATAGCAGCATTTCAGAATTGGGGAATCCATCAACTTGATGTGAACAATGCGTTCCTCCGTGGTTCATTGGAAGAGGAAGATTATATGTTTCCACCTCTTGGGTACACAAAGGCTAAGAAAGGTGAGGTGAGAAGATTGAAGAAGTCCATATATGGATTGAAGCAGGCATCAAGGCAATGGAACATAGAGTTCACTGCTAAACTGAAAGCATATGGATTTGTACAATCATATCATGATCCCTGTGTTTTCAGTTATTCTTATTCTAACCACAGAGTGTTGTTGCTTGTATATGTTGATGACATACTGCTTACAGGGACATCCTTGGTTGAGCTGACAAGAGTGAAAGAGTATCTAGACCCAGCATTCACCATCAAGGATCTCAAATCAGCAAGGTATTTTTTGGGAATGGAGGTGGCAAGATCCACAGAGGGGATTTATTTGAGTCAAAAAAATACATTAGTGACATCTTGACTGATTTCTCTCATCTGAAGTGTAATCCTGCACCTACTTCACTGCCTGGTGGATTTGTATTTGCTTCTGATGATCAGGATCAGTCCCCCTTTTATCACAATGCTGAGAAATACAGAAGGCTAATAGGACGGTTGCTTTACTTGAGTTACACTCGTCTGGATCTTACCTATGCAGTTCAGCAGTTGAGCCAGTATATCCACAAGCCACGTGACTCACATTGGGATGCAGCAAAACATGTGCTCAGATATCTGGAAGGGAATCAATCACTTGGATTATTTTACTCCAGCAATTCATCCACTAATCTTGCTGCATATAGTGATGCAGATTGGGGTAGTTGCAAAACCACCAGACACTCTCTGAATGGATATTGTATCTTCCTTGGTACAAGTCTCATATATTGGAAAACCAAAAAACAAGCGACAATAGCTTGTTCATCAGCGGAAGCTGAATATAGAGCTATGACAATGACTATGAGGGAGTTACAATGGCTCACTTTTATGCTTGGTGATTTTCATGTGATAACTTCACTGCCTATTCCTTTTACTGTGATAACCGTGCAGCTCTTGACATTACAGCTAATCCAGTATTTCATGAGCGGACGAAACACATTGAGGTGAAATGCAATGTAGTGAGAGATCAGATCAAGGCAGGCTTGATTCTGCCTCAACATATAACTTCTCAGCGGCAGATTACAGACATATTCATGAAGGCTCTTCCAGCTCCTGGTTTTCAGTATTTCCTTAGCAAGATGAGTCTCTGGAATGCTCATATTGAGGAAGGGGTGTTGAACTTTTGATCTGCATTACTGTTGCTGAGTTCCAGCTCTATTACTGCACCAAGTATGGTTGCAAACCAGAGTACTCTGTCAATTGAACACAAACAGAGAAGAGATTGTTGTGTTTTTGTTTCATGTACTAATGAGATTGAAGTTGCTGAAGGGAACTTAAGTGGAACCACGACTTTGTCATTATGTAATAGAGAGCGGTGGATTAGAGACATGGACAAGCACGAGCCGTTGGATGTGCATTGATCCGACGACATATGTTAGACACGTTTTATGTTTTCCCTTTTACGATTCTGTAGATATAAAAGAGTGGCAGTTTGTAACAGTAAACTAATTTTTAGTGTATTGAATGAAAGATTTCCTCTGAGAGTTTTCCTCTTCGATTGAAAGAAACCCTTCTACTGTTCCAAGATGGTATCAGAGCGAGCAGTTTGGTCAGATTGAAGTCTAGCGCACGAATCGTTCAAACAAAGTCACTGGTTCGTGGTGAAATGACGATTAGTGAAACTCAAAAGGACAAGGATATGCTTCTGCTGAAACAGCAGCAGCAAATGGAACAATTAGTTGAAGAGCAGCTGCAGGTTCATGGATCTGATAGTCTAGGTATGCAACTTGTCTCGATTTTATTGAATGAATCAAATTACCTTCACTGGAGAAGTGCAATAGTGTCCGCACTTGAAGCAAAGATGAAGATTGGCTTCATTGACGGAACACTGGCAAAACCAGATGAGGATTTAGTATTATCCCTAAAATGGAAAAGGGCAAACAGTTTGGTATGTTCTTGGCTCCGCGGTTCAATGGTTCCTGGAGTGATGAGGACTTACTTGTTTGTTGGTGATGCACGAATCATGTGGAAAAGTTTGGAAAGGAGGTTTGGGACGAGTAATCTGCCTTACCTTTTTTATTTGAAAAGAAACATGGCAACAGTCAGACAAGGAAGTGAAAGTGTGTGTGACTTCTTTGGATGATTGCAAGTGATGTGGGACCAATATGAAAAACTAAGGCCAACACCATTTATTGAGGGAGAGATAGGAGAAATGCTCACAAGAAGAGATGAAGAAGATAAGATAATGGTGTTCCTAATGGGGTTGGATGATTTGTATGAAAATGAACGAGGATACATTATCAGATCAAGTCCTCTGCCGACTATGGACACAGTATACAACATCATAACCTCAGCTGAAAAACAGAAGCAAATAAGTATAAGCATTGTTGCAGGGCAGGATGGACAGAGTGTTGCAATGTTGGCAAGAGGATGGAGCTGGAATAAGAATGCTGGCAGCTCTTCCAAACCTGATAAACATCACTTGAAATGTAGCCATTGTTCTAAACCAGGGCATGTTATTGAAGATTGTTTCAAGCTCAAGGGATATCCGGATGATAGGAAAAATGATAAAGGATACCTAAAATGTGCACATTGCACCAAAATAGGGCACACTATGGATACATGTTATAAGTTGAAGGGGGTATCCTGAGGGTATTTTGATCAAAAAGAAGGCAAAAACAAATCTATTCTGCTAACCAGGTAGTGACAACAAACAGTGAGGAGTATGAACTGACTCCTCTGGAGTCCAACAAAGCTTATTCTTCCAACCTGTACACTGTGATAGGGGACATGCAGAGAGAGTTGTAGAGACTTTCTATGGAGAGGAGGTCGGCTGATGGTGGAGGAAAGATGATTGTGAACATGGCACACTTTGATGATTTCTCAGGTAACAAATCCTTTAACTCAATGATGCATGTTAAACCAACAGAAATTTCCAGAACTGAGTGGATTTTGGACACTGGAGCAACCAATCATATGTGTATTAACCGTGACTTATTGATGAACTTGCACACCTTTGGACCCCTGACACCGGTATGGCTACCTGATGGCAGCATCAAACCCGTGAAGTATAGTGGTGATGTAAAACTTTCTGATGATATTCAGCTAAAATCTTGTCTTTATATGCCATGTTTCAAGTACAATTTGCTGCCTGTCCGAAAACTGGGATAAAATTCAGGTCTGGGAATTCACTTCTTCCCTGATCACTGTATATTGCAGGATCTTAAGTTGAAGAAAATTGTTGCAATTGCTCATGTAAAAGGAGAATTATATGTGCTCAATAAGGAGTCCTTCAATCAAGGTGCAACAGGAGTGGACATTACTATGCCTCTGCCATACATGAAAGATTCAGATGGTGTTTTGGTTTTAGATAAGAAAGATTGTTTTGACGCATGTAATGTGATGAATTTTGAGTTGTTACATAGTAGACTGGGTCACCTTTCAATAGATGTAATGAAACATCTTCATATTCCATTTGCTACTGAAAATGTAAGGTTTAATGCTGAATCTTGTCCAGTTTGTCCCTTGTCCAAACAAACAAGGTTTCCTTTTGTTGATGCAGAACATAGAACCACAGAATGCTTTAAAGAGATTCATGCAGATGTTTGGGGTCCATACAAGCTGCCTTCACTGACTTTATGTCACTATTTTCTAACCTTAGTGGATGATTTTAGCAGGAATACTTGGATTTTTCTGTTTAAAACAAAATATCAGGTTGCTGATCTACTTGAGGCTTTCTTGATGATTGTTAGAACACAGTATAACAATCAGTTAAGTTGCTTAGAACGGATAATGGAACTGAGTTCCTCAACGAGCGGTGTTTTAACCTACTGCGTAGTTATGGAATAATTCATCATCGTAGCTGTCCTTACACTCCACAACAGAATGGAGTGGTAGAACGAAGACACAGACCCTTACTTCAGATTGCAAGAGCCTTGCTTTATCAGTCTGGATTGCCTAAAATGTTTTGGGGAGAAGCTGTGTTGACAGCGACCTTCTTAATCAATAGGTGGCCTAGCAAAGTCTTGAAGTGGCATTCACCTTTTGAGATTCTGAATCATCACAAGCCTGACCTCACTGGTCTGAAGAGTTTTGGGTGTAGCTGCACAACCGTGAATCATTTACCTGGACGAGATTAGCTGGATGCAAGAGGCCGGGCTGATTTCTCCACAACACATTCCTTCACGAGAGCAACTTGCATATGTGTTCACTAAACCTCTTTCAGCGGCTAGCTTTCACTCCATACTCTCCAAGATGAGCTTGTGGAATGCTCATCTTGAGGAGGGGGTGTCAAACTGTCAAAATAATTCATCAAGATTGCATAAGGTATTGTGGAATGTTGAAGCATCGCAGAGCAAAGAAGTAGATTCGAAGGGAGAAACAGTTGCAAATAACAAGTGTAAAAATAGACACGTGGGAGCACCTATGCGGTTGGATCCACCTTGAAAGATCGGATGGAGTATATTAAGTTTGGCTTTGTAAATTGTAACGATTCTTTGAATATAAAGCGCGTTTCTTTTCATACATGCTATATATTGTAAAAGCGAGGGAACAGTAAATTGAGTTGAAGGAAATCGGAAATCCCTGACTGCAAAATACTGTTCTTCGTTCCTAGTTCTTCAAGCTTCCTTAACATCTTTGTTTATTGTTTACTGTTAATCTGAGTTTCATTGTTCTAAAAGATCTAACTTACAATTTTAGAAACATATAACATGGCAGCTCACAATGCAATTACGTCCACAGTTATTATAGGTTAGTTCCATTTTTCACTTGTGAACCTAAATTCACTAAAGAATGGAAAAAGGAAATGTAGAAGCTCGATCATAACATAGGCTGGTACCAGTTTTTTTTTTTTCCGGTAAGTTAAACAGACCTGGGTATACGGGCAACCCTTAATGGGGCCACCCGACTAATCCCAATAACAGCTTCGGGCCAAAATCGATCCCCTAACCACTAGGCAAGCCTGTAGCGAGGTCTGGCACCGCTGGGACAAGTCCCATCATTAGGCTGGTACCAGTCGAATTAGCTTGTTCGACACTTGGGATGGAAATGGGTATCTTTAATGTAAATCATTAAGCCACTATCTAGATAATAGAAGACCAAATACTTGTTCAGTGTATTCTAAAGTTCTGTGAACTGGTTTTCTTTCGTTATTACTTATTATACTTTTATGCATGCATTCTTCTTTCTCTTTGTTAAAGTATACTTTCTCTATATTCAGTTGCCTTTCCTAATTCTGATTAAATGTAATCCGGTCTCATCGAAATTTATCACATTTTAGAAGCTCAAAACTTCACCTAACTATGAAAATTAATAATTTTATCGATTCAAATAATGATAAAAAAATAATAAAAGTCATCTAATTTGTTTAGACTAACTGATTTATTTACACTACCCAATTTGTTTATATAAATATTTTTCAAAAACAGATTTATTAAATAAAGATGAAAAAAACATAAACAAATTTATAAAATAGAATCAAGACAACAAAATAATTAGGAATAAAAATAAATTTTTCGAGGGTGATAATATTTTTTTGTTATGATTTGAACACTTATTTCCTAATTTTTTTTATTTTTTGAATTAAGAAAAAAGATTATATTGTGAAGTGAGGGTGGGGGATAGAGGGGCTGGCCGGGCTAGGGCCAGGCCTACCCCCTCGGTCCGCCCCAGTTTCTAAGACTATAGATGAAAACTTACATCTGTATTATATTATTGAAGTATATCTGTATTATATTGATCTTTTAGCATTTTTGTAGAGTTATATTGATCTCTTGACCTAAACTGAATTTTAACTTTCTATAAAAGTATAGAGAAATGTCTCAACAATCAGCAAAAAAAAAAATTAATTACATTATTTTTTAACAAAAAAAGAATATCCATAACGATAAAAAAAAATATAATACCAAAGATTGAATCGAATACGAACCAATGAAATGGTTTGGTTTAGTTGCTGGAGACGTGTAATAATTCTGCTTAGGTAATTTCTTAGAGATTAACTTTATTAGTACCCTTTTGAGTACTTTAGAGTCAAGGGCTAATAAAAGAGACTTGTCTTAATTTTAAGACTGCATTCTATACACAATTAAAAGGAAATATTTTTTTCTATGGTAGGGGATTATTAAATAATGCACAAAAAAACAAATAAAATAATTAGAGGCAGAGTTCAGTTGCCAACTCAAATGTGGCTGCTAAAAATGTGTTGGCCGACAAGGCAAGATTGATCACATAGAACTATAAATTCGAAATATTTTTTTTTTACTTTTTAATAATTAGATTATTTTTTCTTATTTTTGTAGATTATTTAAAAAAATAATATTTTAAAATTGATCTTGATGAGTTCTCCTCTCACTCATAAAAGGATTTGAAGTTATCATCCAATAACCTATTTGATCATTATCCGAAACAATGTTATAAAATTTAAATCTATTCCATATTATTCAAAGTTTTAATCTCCTTATAATATTTACTTAGCTCCTGTTTTCCAACTTACCCAAACATGTCTCTACGACACATTTCTTAACAATTTGCAGCCAATGAGAGATAGACACGTCATATGAAAAAATTAAAGACAAAGTAGACGATTAAAAAGACAACACAATGAATGGAGAAATAATATAGCGCACATTTTTTTGCGCAAAAATATCAAAAAAATGGTGGGTTGTTAACGCCAATTTCAATCGTACATTTGATATTAAACACGTAGAGCCCATCATTTCTATGATATTCGTGCACAATAATTCGTCTGCTATATCAGTTCTCCAATGAATGCATTGTTTGTGAAGTCAGACGTTTAAGTGCAAGGACAATTGAAGCTGTTGCAATGAAGTGGGTTAATAAGTAACTAGAGTATTGCCCGTGCCCTCAGGGCACGGGACCAATCGCGATCTTCTACCAAACAACAAAATTGCGAAAACTATTTTTTGACAGCTTAAATACAATAGTCATGTGCAGTAGCTTGTGATATGCAGATACTCAAACAGCTGAAAGTCGTCCAATAAAAGGAGATGCTAGCTGTGATTGATATGTGTTGAGTAAGGTGGCAGAATTTGCAATTCAATAATTGAAGTCTCATGTAAGAGACGTTACAGATGCATCAATAAATAACAGGGCTGCTTTATTTTTCGTTCAATTTCTTGAAGTTGAAGTCCATTCAAATCTGAATATTACAACCAAATCATTTTCAAACATGAGTTAACTAAAACAACATAAATTCTACCATGCTCCTCAATAAGCAACTTCAAAATGTAAATGTACATATCAGGTGTTATGCGCATGTTTTCAAGAATTTCAAAAAGATGTGTCACAAATTCACAAAGACCCAAGTTCAGGGAAAATGCAGTCTATTTTCGTTTCAATATAGGAGATTACTTGGTACCTTCGAACTATGTTTAATTTTATTCAATCCTTCTAGAGCCTTGGATAACGGTGCATTTTCTTCTGTTTCCTCAAGTACAGCAACCAAGGAATGGAACATTTGTCCGGTCTCAGGATCGCAACAAAGAAAAGAGCAAGCAAATGCAACTTGCGAATAAAACTCATCAACTCATTGTTATAGGCTTATAGCTATCAGAGGCACACATTAATGTGCTGCGGTAAATGGCAAATTTTCAATAAAAAGTTACCTTGTCGGTCCAGTTACCACATCGAAGCAGAACCTCCTTGACATATTCAACTTAATCATCAGAAAGCATAAAGATGTATAACTCTCGTGAAATGCGGCATTACATAAAACTTGTAGAAGGACCACTCCACCTTACCACCTGAAACGATCCAGCTCCAAACTCCAGGAATCTGCAGAGAAAGTGTAACAAATCTAAAGCTTTAGACCTTCAAAATGACATTGACAACCAATACCATGTTTTTCTTCACTGGAGGAGAATTCTGCAGAAGCTGGATATTAGATAATGATATCTTAGTCTCAGATTCAATATAGGAGATTACTTGGTACCTTCGAACTATGTTTAATTTTCTTCAATCCTTCTAGAGCCTTGGATAACGGTGCATTCATATCATGGTGAACCTGAAACAGAAAAGCTGATGCAAGAACTCACATGTTCCAAACCAAGAATCATAATTTACATGGATAGCAAGAAAGGGTAAGCATGCTTTTACTGTTTCCAGTTACCATTCATGAATTGCAAATATTGTCTTCCAAGTTACCAAAACAGGAATTAGATTATCAAATTTATCCAATTGATATTTCAGATTTCCCTCATCCGCAGTACAGATCCAATGCAACGACTAATTGTAAATCAAGCAATCTATTGAGTCCGATTTCGTTCTCTAAAGGAATGTTAAGTAACACATACAAAAATAATTGAAACCATATACTCAAGAAAGAAATTCATGAAACTTAAAATCCACAACTATACTGGTAAAGAGCAGGCTCCACTCTAGTATCTTGTAAGCATTTAGTTTTCTTTCCAAGTGGAGGCTTTTGGGGTGGAGAAAATTTTCAAGCATTATTTCTAAGATTTTGGAGGCTCCAAATATTTTGCAGGTAACAGCATCAGGATCACAGCCCCGATTTAACATTGAATTTAACAGATCAATAGCATGGGAAATCTGACCCTGTCACCTTCTGGAAGGAGAGAGGATGGCGAGGGAGCGGTTATCTCATTTCGTTTTTGGCTGCATCCTTCAGAATAGAAAAATAGATGGTCCATGAACAACAACCTGAGAGTCTTTCTTATTTAAAACAACATCAGGCTGATGCCCAGTCATACCTCAGATAACGTGCAGCTAGCCTCACCAAGAAACAGCTGCTCCTCAAGCTTAAGCTCCTACACAATAAACGAAAAGCTGATGCACAGCTATTAAAATATAACAGTCCACAATATAGATCGCATGAGCATCTCAAAAAACATAAGAAGTACTATTTAGATGTGATGAACAGACAGAGAAATAGGGAACAGAATTCTGCCAAACTATGAGGAAGAATTTTTCTTAGTGGTAGGTATAAATAAAGCTGTAGAAAGGAATCCACTCAAGAACAGCTTTGGCTAATCTTAAGTTAATGGATTCAAACCTAGAGCGATATCTCATACCACAATTACTCATTCCTCAAATGAGTGAACCATAAATCTGGTTCAAATGAAAGAGCAAATTACTAAATGACTTGAGATCTGATGTAATACATGCAATAGAGGACATTCAGGTGAAGTTTCTAGTCTTGGAGCAAAAAACAATACAAGAGTTAACGGTATACCTTCACATCTGTATTGTGAAACTGAGTATCAACATCATAGACATGGACCCTGCAACAGTTCTTGAGATGAATAGGGCAAAAATTGCAAAGAATGAAATAAAAAAATATGCCTCCAAATTCTGCACCATCTCGAATTGATAAGTAATAGTAAATTTTCTAATCCACTTTGGTTTCAGTGAAGTTAAAACCACTTCTGTGCGGCCAAGTTCTTGAAGTGAGCCATCCCTTCCCCTTATATAGAGAACTGTCAAGGGATCGCTCTGAAATAAAACAAAACCATTGTAGTCGAGTTTGAAATCCACCAAGTACAAAAAAAAGAATCTTACAGATATCATCAATCAGACAAAGGATAATACTGAGGAGTCTGCATCACATAAAAGCTACGTGAGACAAAGAACTATGTTCTGAGAAATGATCTGTCGAAATAATTTTGGGGTAATACACCACATAATTTTTTGTAACGTTTGGTTGTTGCATATGTTGGCAAATTATACAAATATTCACGTTCACCTATAAGTTAGCAAAAGCAAATAGGATTAGAATCCAGTCTCCAACATATATACAATGTTCTATTTCAAACGGATAATTGAAACACCATTGGTAGGATTATCTAATTAATGAAATGCTAATGCGCGAGGAACAAACCTTGGAGAACATATGGAGATCCCGCAAGTTCAAAGCAGATACCGATAGCTGCAAAGTATTTCCGAGAACTAAGGATCATGATCCAGAGTAATCATTAACAAGTGATCTGTATAACAGATACTTCCTTCCACGGAGTTTAAAAGCAGGCAGAATATGTTACAGAAACATTTCCACTCTTGGGAGTTCGATGTTGTTTTAAAAATTAAACACCAATGTCTTCTGAGCCAAATATCTCCACTGCCCCGTTTACCTCTTTCAAGCATAGTATTCAACTTTCGAATTTAATCTAGCAATAAAATAATTATTATAAAAAAGTTTTTAACTACAGATAACCAGCTCAACCTCAATCAAAGACTACCAAAACAATTGCATTGCATCACCCCCACATTAACCACCATTCCGGTCTCCCGCATTCTACTCACACCGCCAATGCTGTATGCACTAATACTAACCACCTAAACAGCCAATCTTTATCATTTCACGAGCTAGACACAAAAAGTTCGAGCCAATCAATGCTGAAATTTCTCAAAGATTAACAGCACACACGGACCTCGATCTGCGAGAACAGTCTATTGA
>JAOWBN010220495.1:0-13241 GCA_028565015.1 Pinguicula moranensis | reverse complement strand
TCAACCAATATTTCATAATCAATGCACAATAAAAGGATGTTCATTCACCTGTAATCAAGTGGACCCCTTTTTTACTTGTGTTCCTCCATTTATTCTTCCATAACTCACTGAAATACAGTAAATATAACAGTAGATTAGGTAAACAAAGAATGCAGAGACAGAGAGCAGAAGGCAGGAAAATGAAGATAAAAGATACAAAAGTTTATGGACGGGAAGTGTGAAAAAGTGTTGGCAAGACATTTGAGAGCATTTGTGAAATGCTCAATACGCGGTGGCAATACCTTCATGGTACCATCGCTGGAACCTGATTAAAACATACAGCCACCTCCTACTAGAACTGAACTCACAGCACCAGTGTGTTCCTTCAACACCACAACAGGTTCAGGAGGTGAAAATTACTAAAACAGTTATGTACAAAGATGTATTGGAAGACCCCCCTATTGAAGTGGAACTTGGTCGGTACGTCTAAAGGGTCAATTTTCATTTCAAATCATAACTAGAACTTTTCGTGTCTTAGATTAATTGAAATTTCTTGTTTTTAATTTAATAAAATCACTTTCCAAATCAAATTTTCCGAAACTTAACCCTCAACCAGAAAATTAAAATAAAAATTACTTACATATCAATAAACTAATTAATAAAATACTTATATGGAGGCCATAAATTACAGGCTAATTTTTGGGTGGATCGTCTGCTATAGGTACGCAAATGGGGCGGGTTAAACGGGTCCACACGGTATACCCATGCAAAATGGGTTAATGGGCCTGTCCCACCTATTTTTAACCGACGGCGGTGGATCTAAAACATTGGCGGGCCTGACCCTCACATTTTTCAAATGAGCCAGCACGGATTACGTTTTTTTAACCCACGGTTTTAACCCGCTTGCCCGTTCTATTATTTAAAAAATAAAATATAATAAAAACAATTAAAAAATAATTTAAAAATAAAAATATATATTTAAAAATTAATTAAAATATAAAAATAGGCAGACGGGATCGGTCCATTTTTTAAAATGGGTGTTCCAACTGAAAAATCCAGCCTGTTTGTCGACCACTATGATTTGCTCTTGGTGATCAATGAGCTACATGTTTTGTTTTTTTTGTTAAGAATGGAGCTACATGTTGATTGTACGCTTCTATCGCGAGCATAATCGTAGTTTTATGTTATACATTCCGGTTGCTACGTTGTGCTATTGTTTTTATCCTTTGTAAGGCTTATTTTTTTTAGAGGTCCTGCTTTTTTCCTATGGAAAAAACATATGATCTAATTATATAATAAAAATTATAAACAATAATATTAATTTATTTTATTTATTTTGGTAATTGTTAACATAGCCCTCACAATTTCAAAAGTTGATAAGAATCACATATAAGAACCCAAATAACAATACATAAAAACATTATCCACCAACGTTGCTCCATTCAAACTCCATCTGGTATGAGCACGACGGATCCCGACGTCTTCCTATTTTCAAAACCCTCATGAGCTTGTGCTGCCTGAGATAGAGCATGAATATGATTTATACGGACCCGAAGGACACCTTGCTGCTACGTTTGTGAAGACCTCTAATGCAGTCTGTAGTAGCTCGTCTGAGTACTGGTGTATTGCATGAAGGAAGAAGGCCTTGTCAAAAACAGAGATTTGGGTTGAATATCAAGCCAATATAAGAAAGATGTGGTGACTCGTGTTGTAGTCAGTAAATGAGAAGATCTTGTGCGTGTACGGTTCGAGCAGGTCTCAGTTGAACGAAGCAAATTTCTAGTCCATGATAAGAATATCTTAAAGGGTGGTGTGGTGTTATGAGCAGAAGGTGAGTAAAACCAAACCAAACATAACCATTAAATCATGCACTTGAGCACGTCTGGGGAGAGTGAGATGTACGCAGTCGCACATTTACCTCAAAAGAGATAAGAATGTTTTCATAGAGACGTCCAGCTCGATGAGCAGAATTTGAGTAGTAGTACCTCAAAAGTATCCTTGCTGACGGAGCTAGAGACCACTTCAACTCCTTTACCAGATGTTATCTTGTTGACACAGCTGACAAAATCTTCTTCCTTGTAAAATATAGCATGGTGGCACCCATCTTCTTTGGCTTGAGCTGCATTCTCTGGGGTTGAGATGGTTCCAATAACTGTGGCACCAAGGGTGTGTGCCCATTGACACAGGAGAGATCCTACTCCACCAGCTGCTCCTTGAATGAGGACAGTGTGTCCTGATTCAACCTGTGAAATATTGAACTCAGTCTATGATATAAAGGAACTAGATTATCATCCTTATGATTGAAGTGCAATGAGAAAGGTGAGGAGGAGGCAAGGATCAGCACTGCTAAATATTTTAATCTATACATGTTTCTTCAGAATTTCGACAAAACATGCAGATTCGACCTCAGCAGTTAGCAAGACTCTTTTCAGAATAAAGAACAGTTGCAGAACATAATAACTGAGCTTAAGCTAGTAAGCAACTTCAACAAAAAGCAGCAGAGGGTAGCGGGACTGGGTTACAGAATACAAAAACTCTGCTGTAAACCAAATCAAACCAAACATATCCAGTAAATCCTGCCCGTAGGCAAGGTATGAGGAGGGTAAGATGTCCGCAGTCATACCCCTATCTCAAAAGAGATAAGGATACTGTTTCCGTAAAGACCCACCACGAAGTATCTACAAAAACTCTACTATGTGAGTCATAAACAAACCTCAATGATAATTTATTTAATGCATAGGCACCCATAGATTACCAGCATAAGCAACAACATCTCCAACCTTTCTTCCAGTAAGTCCAGGGCCTACAGCAGTTACAATACCAACTGCATCCATTCCTATAATCAAGAAGAAAATTCAATAAGCTTGTTATAGAGGCACATTTGCAACAAAGCCAGATGAGAACATTCATAAATAAATCCACAGCAACAGCAAGTATAAGACAGTGGAATTCACCAAAAACAAAAAGGATATTGTAACCAACATAATATTAATCAAAAACTATTCTCAGTAATACAGAAAGTTATTACACAAAAAAGAATTTTTTTTCTTGAAGCAACATCAAACACCAAAGATAATTTATTTAATGCATAAAACCAAAAGATAGATCATATGCAATACGGGAACTACACTAAATATGCAAGAAACTGAACCTGGAATGAAGGGTAGGGATGCAACCTTGCATACCCTGAAATAAATATCGATGAAGTTCAAACCAATTGCCTTATTTTTAACTTTTATCTCTCCATCCTTTGGCTCCCCTATCTCTGAAATTTGAGAGAAGATTGAAGAAATCTGTAAGTTTATTTCTTGATCTTTCCGTATAGTATATGTACAAATTTATAGATGTGTGTTTTACATTGAAAATATAATCTATACATGACTGATTTAATGCTAAGATTTGATAAGATATGTGCAAATCTTGTTCCTTGATATTTGGTGACTTTTGTTGAAAGTTCCTTGTTTTTGGGCAGCTGTTGGTGGCTCTTTGTCTCTGTCACTATCTTGACTTTTGTTTTCTTCACTAAAAACCTCCCTCAAGCGAATAGGGGGCAGAGTCAACATGAGCTTGGCACGAAGAAGCTGGAATCGTGACGTACCAAGACCCTTGGTAAAAATATCAGCAACTTGATCATGCGTATTGAGGTGTCGAATAAGAATATCTTTGTCGAGAACCTTCTCACGAATGAAATGATAGTCTACCTCAATGTGTTTTGTTCGTGCGTGAAAAACAGGATTAGAGGCGAGGGCTAGAGCTCCAATATTATCACACCATAAGACTGGACAGTCAATAAGTGGTATCCTCAAGTCTCGAAATAACATACGAATCCAGTATAACTCTGCAGTGGTTAATGCCATGGCTCTATATTCTGCCTCGGTGCTAGAGCGAGAAACAACTGCCTGCTTTTTGGCTGACCAGGAAATAAGACATGATCCTAAGAATATTCCAAAGCCAGTGGTAGAACGCTGATCAAGTGGATCTCCTGCCCAGTCAGAGTCACAAAATGCTTGAAGCTGTAGTGAACAAGCAGTATACCATAATCCAAGATCAATAGTGCCTTTAAGTTATCTTAAAACACACTTAGCAGCACTCCAATTTGCCACTGAAGGATCATGTAAATGTTGACATAACTTATTTATTGGGAAGTCAATGTCAGGACGAGAAAGTGTGCAATACTGTAATGATCCTACCATCTGTCGATATAGAGTAACATCATATGGTCCAAGAGGAGAGACCTCTGACTGTCTGGATAATGAGCCAGAAGTAGATGGTGAGGGAAGAGCCTTAGCACCTACCATCTTTGTTCGTTCTAAAAGATCTGAGATATATTTACTTTGCCTGATATGAAGACCGGAAGAGTCTCTCACTGCCTCAAGACCAAGAAAGTAACCAAGATCCCCTAGATCCCGAAGTTTAAAAGTCGCCTGAAGGTTCGTGATAAGAACAGTAATAGCATTTTCAGAAGTACCAGTGACTAGAATATCATCCACATAAACCAGAAGAAACAACTTCACATCAACAGAGTGAAATGTGAAGAGAGACGAGTCATTAGGTGAGTAACAAAACCCAAGATCAAGAAGAGTCTGAGAAAGTCGAACATACCATGCCCTAGGAGCTTGTTTAAGTCCATACAAAGCTTTGTGCATTGAGCAAACATATTCAGGATGCTTCTGTGAAATAAAACCAGGTGGTTGTTCCATATAAACTGTCTCATCATGATCTCCATTAAGGAAGGCATTGGACACATCAAGTTGCTTAATCTGCCAGTCAAAATGAACAGCAACAGTAAGAAACAGACGAAGTAGCCATCTTGACCACAAGACTAAATATTATTGTAAAGTCAAGACCATACTCCTGTTCAAACCCACGAGCAACCAACCGAGCCTTATATCGATCAATAGAGCCATCAGTTTTCTGTTTGATTTTGTAGACCCACTTGCACCGAATCACATGATGATCAGGAGGGCGAGGACAAAGGAACCATGTATGATTTTCTATTAATGCATCAAATTCCTCTTTCATAGCAGTTTGCCATTCTGGGAAAACTGCAGCCTGTAGGAAAGTGGTAGGTTCTCGAGGAATCTGAACACTGACAAGGGCACGAAGAGGGTGTCTAGTCGTATAATAAAGATTGTAGTCTGGAAATAATTTTGGACGACTAGAACCAGTGTGTGATCGTGTGACCATGGTTGTAGTAGGTAGGAAGGTAGAAAATTAGGTTCATGATCAGTTGATGGGATGATGTCAGGAGGTGGTATAAGGTTCTCAGATGAGTCCAAGTTGGATAAATGGGATGATTCATTAGGATTTTGCTGATGCTCTTGTGGTAATGATTCGGACGTAACGGATAGATTTTGAGGGTTTAATTGATCCTGAAACTCGGGAGAGGATGGAGATGCATGTTCTGGGGTACCTGTGCCAGAAGTGGGACAAATAGATGCAAGAATAAAAGGATCCAAGAATGGATAGCTAGTACCTGAATCAGGAGCATCTGCTGATGAAGGATCAGATCGTGAGGTATGTATCGTTGCAGCTGGGAACACGGTCTCATCGAAAATAACATGTCTAGATATATAAGTTGTTTTGGATATAGGATCAAAACATTTGTATCCGGAGTACTGTGAGCTATACCCAATAAATATACATTTTACGCTTCGAAACATGAGTTTATGGAAGCTATATGGACGAAGAAGGGGATAGCAAGCACATCCAAACGACCTAAATTTTGTATAGTCAGGTTTAGATCCAAACAATTTTTCAAATGGGTTAACATGATTAAGCACAATGGTGGGAAGTCGGTTGATAATAAAAATAGCAGTAGAACATGCTTCTACCCAGTACATAGTAGAGAGATGAGACTGTGCTAACAAAGTTAATCCCATATCTACTATGTGGCGGTGCTTTCTCTCTGCGAGACCATTCTGTTGGGGGGTATGTGGACATGAAATCCGGTGAAAAATGCCATTTTTATTAAGAAAACTTTTAAATTGATTCGAGCAAAATTCCCCTCCCCCATCAGTTTGGAACGATTTAATTTTAGTAGAAAATTGATTTTCCACTAAGGCCCTAAATGTGATAATGGTTTCAAACACATCTGATTTAGCTTTCAGTGGATATAGCCACGTAAATCTAGTACAGTCATCAATAAAAATCACATAATATCGAAAACCTTTATTTGAATAGACCGAAGTGGACCAAACATCAGAATGAACAAGTTCTAATGGACACTTGGTGACTCTCGTAAATGACTCAAAAGGAAGTTGCTTCCCCTTACCAAGCTGGCAGGATTCACATACAGACTCTACTTGACTTTTAGAACAGTGTAAATTAGACTGATTAATAAAATGACGAACAACAGTAGGAGACGCATGTCCTAAACGAGTGTGCCAAATGGAAAATGTAGGTTGGGTACCGACATTAGCTACCAAGGCATGTTTGATCTCCTGAGAACCGGTTTCAAACTTGATTGGATACATTCCTCCTTTACTGGGTCCTTTCATCAGTGTTTGCCCCGTCTTCTGGTCCTTAATGAAATAACCAAATTCAGTAAGGATAAATAGCAATGGTTATCAACACAAAATTGATGAGTAGATAATAGATTGGCAGCGGCATTAGGACAATGCAGTACACAAGACAGTTTTAAAGGACGAGTAGGTGATTTGACTGTAAGAGAGCCAGTGTTCAGTATATGCAAACTCGTACCATTACCTACAGCTACTGAATCAGACCCAGAATAGGGTTGCTGCTGCAAAAGAGGAGCAGAATCATTAGCAATGTGGTGATTTGCCCCGCTGTCCACGAACCACACACTATCATCAATATCCAAGTTTGTTTGTGCAGCCATAGCAACTAGTTGAGAAGGGGGATGACAACCTTGATAAGCAAAAAATCATGCGTTGATAACAATCCAGTGCTGTATGATAATATCGATCACATATTTGGCATTTCACAGCATTTTCTAATTCATCCGTTTTATGGGAGGAATCTCGATTATCCGGTCCACCAGAAAATTGTGACCCATTGGGCCTAGGAGAAACCATAGACTGGTTCCCTCTGCCACAGCCCAAATTTCTGGGCCCAACATTTGCTAGGCTATTTTGCTGATTAGATTGCCACGACCCAACTGGAGAATTAGGCCCAAATTTATTTTTGACAATTTGTCCAGAATTTAGACTTGGGCGAGACGGCCCGCTAGAGAAATATCGAGACGGCCCACTGGAGACATTATTTCCGCGTGTATTCCTGGACTGTTGTCGTCGTCCTCCTCCTCCAGACGCGCCATAGAAAGCGACAGGTTCAACAGTGAGAGACGGTAGCTTTGACGCATAGGAGAGCAACGATTTCTCAAATTTGTCGAATTCCATGAGGTGGTCATCACGTAGCAGGTTGATATTGGCTATAAATAGGTCGAATTGTTGATGAAGACCGTCGGCTACGTATGAAATTAGGTCATCATCGGAGACTTCTAAACCTGTTGCTCTGAGTTCGGCTACAACCGCCTTTTCCGAGTCCAGATAGTCACCACAGGTTCGTGTTCCTTGAGATAACATTTGAAGTTTGCGCCTGAGATCAAAAACAGCGGTTTTTGATCGTCCACCATATTTGGTAGCAAGGAATTCCCAGACAGCAGCAGATCGCTTCAAGTGAAAAACAAGAGTTAGGATTCGAGTAGTGAGCGTGGAATTGATCCAACTCAAACAGTATTGATCTTTCCTGTTCCACTCTGAAAAAGCTGGATTCAGTTTCTTCACTCCTTCAGCGTTTTCTGGCAGAAGTTCTGGAGGTGAGACTTCTGTGCCATCAACTATACTCATAAGATCATTGCTTTGTAAAATAGGGGTAATCTGTGAAGCCCAAACTAAGTAATTTGTGCCATCACACTTGGAAATTATCACAGGTGGAAGGCTTGGAGCAGAGAACATTGATGAGGCCATGGATTGAGATGTCGGAAGCAGATGTTGACAGGTCAATGAAGAAGATGCAGAGCAGCTTCTGGGGAACTCACCGTATGAAGAAGAGGATCAAGATGAGCGTTAGCTCTTGCGCTCCGATACCATGAAATTTTGAGAGAAGATTGAAGAAATCTGTAAGTTTGTTTCTTGATATTACCGTATAGTATATGTACAAATTTATAGAGGTGTGTTTTACATTGAAAATATAATCTTTACATGGCTGATTTAATGCTAAGATTTGATAAGATATGTGCAAATCTTGTTCCTTGATATTTGGTGAGTTTGGTTGAAAGTTCCTTGTTTTTGGGCAGCTGTTGGTGGCTCTTTGTCTCTGTTACTATCTTGACTTTTGTTTTCTTCACTAACAGTGTGGTGGAAGCTTGAAAATTTGTTCTTCTTTGTTCTTCCCTCAACCTCAAGTTAAACTGGTAAAGAAGACTTCAACTTTTCTGATTTAGTAGAGTGTGACTGTTGTTGCCTATTCTTCTTATTCTTTCAGTAAATAATTCATCTTATGATTTTAGAGTTCTACATCGCCAATTTCAATCTTATTCTTTCAGTAAATATTCGCAGCAACTTTTATTTATTTAAATGGGATGTGGGAGAGTTGAATCGAATGTGCATAACTGCATACTGCATACTGCATTGGGTTTCATGCATCAGGAGAGTTTGAATTTGAACAAGTTTCAAGTTTATCATTATTCATTTGTGTATATTTTAACTTTTTTATTTTATGTCAACTTCAATTCCTTTTGGTAAAGTTCATTTGGTTTTTAGTTTTAGATTGGTGGTGCTGGTGGACCGTGGAAGCGATTTTCAGTTTTCAGACATAGTTGGCATTTCTCCAGAACAGGTAAAGCAGTTTTTGTATTGTTGGTTTCAGTTGTGCTTTCAAATTCAATTGTCAATTGTCATCCATTTTTTGTATTTTTCTACTTCTTAGGATGACAACCACTCTTTCCGACATGGAAATTGAAGAACATTTGGATGGAAATCAAGAAGCAACACCATCAAGTTCAACCACACCTACTAAAAAGAGGAAGTTTAGTAAGCTAAGGTCGCCTGTATGGTACAATTTTGATCCTATTCTCAGGCCTAATGGAGAGAGGACGGAAAATGCGAAGTGTAAGCATTGCAACCAAATTATTGCATGTGATAGTAGAACAGCTGGGACTTCAGGTATGCTTAAGCATATAGCTAAAGCGTGTAATAAGAATCCACGCGGTCCGACGGTTCTTTACAAGCTTCAAAAGAAGATTACATATAATGGTCCGAAGGGGAATACTCTAATGTTAGATACTTTTGATGAAAAGCGTATTCGTAGGCTGCTTACTAAATTTATCATGAAGAGGAACAACCGTTTCTTCTATTGGATAAATCTGGTTTTATCAAGTTGATAAATGGACTTCAGCCTAGGTTTCAAATGATCGTAAGGAAAATAGTTCAGCGTAATTGCATGAGAGTGTTTGTGTCAGGGAGGAGTCTTTTGAAGGAACACCTTTTAGCTTTAAATCGAAGAATCTGTTTGACCATAGATACATTGACATCTTTGCAAGATATTTCTCACATGTGCGTTACCGCACATTTCATAGATACAAATTGGATATTGCACTGGAAAGTTATTGGTTTTAGAAAGATCCTTAGTCACATTGATGTTGCACGTTCGATTGTCATGGAGGAAGTGTTGAATGATTAAGGATTTGATAAGGTTAGTACTTAGTCTTACTTTTGATTATTTGGTGTATAGATTTGTCTTCTTTAAGGTTTAATATATGTTTCAACATCAAATGGTTGTCTTTTTTCTTTGGATTTTGATATATGTTTTTCTATTTAATAGGTGTTGACGATCATTGTTGATGATGCATCAGCCAACGACAAATGCTTAGATGCTTCAAAGAATAACATGTTGAGTGAAGGATATGATGATGATGATGCAGACATTGCAGTTGATAGAGAATTAAGTTGTTGGATGATTTGAAATACAAGCAGGTCCAGGAGTTTGAAAGGGACATAATAATCTGCATATGAGTTGCTTGGCCCACATCTTGAACTTGATTGTTCAAGATAGACTAAGGAGTTAGATACGTCTGTTAGCAAGATGAGGGTTATGGTTAAATATGTCAAATATTTCCTTCAACGGGAAAAAATTTTCAGGAAGTACATGACAGACACTTAAGGCAGTGGTTTCTTGCGGCAAGACTTATGTACTAGGTGGAATTCTACGTACATTATGTTCAATCCGTGCACCAACATTAGGTTGCCTTTTTGAAGATGGTGGTGTATGAAGAGGGCTTAAAGGGGGTCCTGAATGAGTGAGGAAAGGACGGAAGAATGGTGGGGCCTGGGCTACCGACAAGCCATGATTGGACTCGCATTAAAAAAAATTGTTGACTACTTGAAAGTGTTCTACAATGCCACATTGACATTCTCGACCTCAAATACTTGCACTGCTAATATGCTTTTTGGGAAGCTGTACAACCACAAAAATCAATTGAATACTTTTATGGAGAGCCAAAACCTATTCTTTAAAGCAATGGTAACGAGGATGCACAGAAAGTATGTGAAATTGGGGAGAACTATCTAACGAGAATGATCTTACTCTTCGTCTCAATAGGTAATATTTATGTTATTACCTTACTGTTTTTTATTATTACTACATACTATACTTTTTTATGCGTACTTCATACTATACAATGTTGTTAGGAGCGCGGAGTGCATCAGGGCATTTTGGCTCAAAAATCAGGGAGCGGGGCGTGGGCCCCACGAATCGGGGCGCACTAATTTTTTAATTTTTAAAAAATAAATATATATTTACCTTATTCATATAATTATTCATCCAAAATTAATATAAAATAATTTGTTTACACAAAATAAAATATTTATACTTCATGAATACAATTGTATACAAGAATGAAAATATAATTTTATACTTGTGCTAATTTCTTTCTATTTATTATAAACAAGAATACAATGTAAATATAAAAATATTTTCGTTTTTTTTTTAAAAGCAACATAATTTTTTAATGCACTAAAAAGGAAAAAAAAATGGTATGAAACTGGAAAACGAAAAGGAAAACAGAGAAGGAAACAAAAGAAACCAAAAAAATATGAAAGAAAAAACAGACAGCAACATTTCGACTGTTCGAGTGCAAAACCTTAGAAAGCATAGAAATTGAACGGAAAAGATGGAAATTACACGTGGCGCCCGCCACGAAAGCTTCCGCTCCGGCGGCGCTTCAACCCGCGCTCCTGCAACACCGCGGGCACCTTATGCGCCCCCGACAACACTGATACTATACTTAGTAAATGCTTTTTTTATATATCTTATCATGTTTTTATTTATGGCAACTATTCTTGATCCGAGGTGTAAGCTTAAATGGTTCCAATATCGGTTGCCAAATATTATCAGGGATGGTGAGAGTACCACAGTTGTTGCGTTGGCGAAAAAAACTGTGTAATATCTTTTCTTGGAGTACAATTCACTGTATGGGAAGGGTTCTTCGATCGGATCGAAAGGTGCAATAAGTTCCACCGTTGTAGACGATCCATATTCACTTGGGTGGCTACAAACAATGGAAAATGCTCAGCCGAATGAACAAACCAAATTAGAGATGTACCTATATCTAAAGCCCGAGTCCTTCAAATGCACTATTTTGGAATGATGGAAGTATAACGATGCTAGGTATTTTCAATCGAACACAATCTTTATTTTTTTTTATTTATTTACCGATTTGTTCTTGCAATAATTGATTATTATTTATTAGGTACCCCATGTAGGCTGGAATGACACACGACATTCTTGCAATTCCTATATCAACAGTGCCATCAGAAGCTGTGTTTAATCCGGGGGTCGTGTTCTTAATGCCCATAGATGCTCATTGAGCCCAGGAACAACAAAGGATTTGATTCTTGCTCAAAATTTATTGAGGGATACTAGTGAGATACTTATCAGGCTACTCTCTCTGATGATAGGATAGTGGAATAGGATACATATTAGTTCGATAGAGATGATATTTAAAATCATATGTTAGTTCTATGTTAAAACTATTTTAGTTTTCAATAGATAAATGTTAATTTCATATTTAACTTCTGCAGAGTTGAGATCGAATCCCGGCAACATGCTTTATGGGATCAACATCAGCAATCTAAATATTCAAGATGAACATCAAGATCAGGATTTAGATCTTGCTTCCTGTAGCGCTGCTGAATTATGAACATTACACTCTTCACTTTCTTATGCTTTTAGGATGGATTGGAATGTTTGGACTTTGAGTGTGGGCAGTGGACTTTTGGACTTTACTACTTGTTTTGTTATGTTAGTTTGGTTGGTTTGGACTTACGGTTTTGGAATTTGTTACTTGTTTTATGATTTGAAATTTTGGATTTGGAATTGTTTTCTTGTTAGCTTGTTCGTACTTTTGAACTGTTAGGAACAGGAACTTAGGATTTAGACTTGTGTGGACCGTGGTACTGAATTTGTGGGATTTCCGGGTCTATGGGAAATACCCTAAACTCGAATAGACATGAATTCCCGAAGGTTCATTTTGTTAAATTTGCGGGAATTTTGGGTCTACGGGAAATACCTTAAACCCATATAGACCCAAAATCAAATTCCCGAATTTTCCGAGAATTCGGGTCCACAAGATGAGAATGAGATCAAGAATTTGGTCTCGTTTATTTTCGATACAAGTCCGGATATTGGCCATACCCAAATCGATTACTCGTTTGACCATCCTTAACATGTGCTCCCGTCATATGATGAACTTTGTAAAATCCAATGTTTGTTGAAGTTGGCCCAAAGATATCTAAGTAAAAGTAATATTTTGTACATATATTAATTAAATTTTGTACTATTTATTAATTATCTTTTGTACTACTCAATTAAATTTGTACATATAAGCCCCTTCTCATCAAACACGCCCTTAGTTTGATATTGCACGTTGAGCATTTATTATTTTACTTGTCATTCGGGTGATATTGCACGGTGAGTAATTATTATTTACTTCTCAAATTCTATTATATATTCTTCCTCCTCCTCCCAAGTAGTACAAAAGATACACTTATATTCTTTTATCCAACATCAATTTTATAAAAATACATTGTCTGTTTGCAGGAGACAAGGTGGAAGGGCGAGAGGGCAAGAGAGATGAATGGATATAAATTGTGGTATTCGGGGCTGGTCAGTGGAAGGAATGGGGTAGGAATCATGGTGTCTGAGAGATTCAAGGGAGGGGTTGTAGAGGTGACGCGGCGCGATGATCGGCTTATGACGCTGAGGATAGTGGTGGGTACAGAGGTAGTGAATGTTGT
>JAOWBN010220484.1:258-13242 GCA_028565015.1 Pinguicula moranensis | reverse complement strand
CAAGACACAAGTTTTGTAAGTTTAAAAATCGCAATAGACTCAAAAGGTCACGAGCACATACTAAGTAACACAAGAGTAGGTTAAAGGAAAGCTAAGTATCCAAGGTCATTCCCCCTTCCAACATTTAGGGTCTTAATAATACAAATTATGTAAGCACTAAGACAAATTCACACAGGAGCTCCCACATTATGCAAAGCAATGCTAAAAAATAAAAAAATTATAGCACATCCAAGCATTGAAAATACCACAATAAAGTCTGTCACACAGCATCGTATATCATGAAACGTAGCATATAGCAAAGTTATGCATAAGCCTACTAGATCACATGGCGTTTTAGCAGGAACTGGAGCTATGAAATCTCATTACAACGGTTGCAAAGTTAAAAAGGAAGTGGATGCGAAGAAAGATCCATCACAACTTAAGATAATGTTTGACGCAGCTTCATCTACTTCTGAGACTAAAAGGACTATGATAATTTATAGGTATGATGAAAAGATACTTAGAAGGGCCGTTACAGAGTGTATCATTCTAGATGAATTTCCATTTTGAGTGGTTGAGAAGGAAGGTTTTTATAGGATGCTTAGCAAATTTGAGCCTCGCTTTGGCCGTGTATGTGGAGGAAAAGTCAAAGTTAAAGGAAACGATGTTGGACCTCAACCCTCGTCTATGCATAACGACCGACACTTGGACATCGTGTCAAAACATTACATATATGTGTATTACTGCACATTTCATCGATGCCAATTGGGTATTGCACCAACGTATTGTGGGATTTTTCAAGCTTGATGATCACGCTAGAACGGGAATCTCGAATGCCTTGGAGGATTGTTTAGGACGGTGGGGGATGGAGAAGGTATTGACAGTGACTGTTGACAATGCAACCCCAAACGATACAATATTGGCGCAATTCCGTGCACGCCAGATAGAGCGTTTTTCCACCTTTGATGGACACATTATCCAACAACACAAAATTATACATGTGACAAAAAAAATTGTGAATGTATATTATATTACTTGTATGTTCTCTCAACTTTTCTCGTGTTGATAATGCAGGTCAGATGCAGTGCACACATTTTGAACTTAATTGTGCGAGATGGATTAGATGAGTTAAAAGATTCTGTTGGTAAGATGAGAGCCATAGTGACGTATGTCAGGTCCTCACCAAAGCGTCTTGATTCTTTCAAGATGTACGTTGCCCGATACGACACAGGGAAGAAGGGGCTGTTAGTTGATTATTGTTGCACTAGATGGAACTCAACTCATGACATGCTTCAATCCTGTGTTGGATCACCAAAAAGTGCTTGAGGACATGATCGATGGAGATAGGAAGCTATTATATTATTTGACTCTGGATAAAAATGGTAACACAAAAGAGCACGACCTTGTTCCAAATGCGTATGATTGGGCTTGGGTAACGCACTTATGTACGTTCTTGAAGTTGTTCAAGGATGTTACCCTCACATTCTCCGCATCAAAAACTGTGACTGCACATCTATTCTTTCAAGTAATAATTTGAAGTTTAAACTTTTCTTTTTCTTGCTCAATTTTAACTTTAATTCCCTTTATGTAGGAGGTGGCAAAGGTTCAGCAGCAACTCCAAATTTATGCAGACGATGAAGATGATGTTTTGAGCTTCATGGCCATGGCCATGCAATCCAAGTATGTAAAGTATTGGGGGAGCTCAATCAGATTGATTTGACGACCGATGGTGAAAGAGAAAAAAACAACTCAAGGGTAAAGAAGATGAATCACTTTGTGATGGTTGCAACGGTTTTAGATCCCCGGACAAAGATGAAGTGGTTCAGTTATTGGTTTACTAAAACTATGTGCAAAGAAGACAAAACTATTGCTTATAACAAGGTTATGTGGTGTGTGTGAGGAGTCTTTGAAGAATAAGATAAAATCTATGGCAAATCTTCCTCTTCTAATCTTGTTGGGGCAGGGACGAGTCAGTCATTCTCTGAGTTTGAGAATTTCAAGGATGCTATGAGCAATGCATTCAATAAGTCAGAGCTTGATACCTATCTGGAGACCATTTGTTTACCGTGGAATACCGAGCTAGATATTCTAGCTTGGTGGAAGAAGAATGAAACTTTGTATCCAGTTCTTGCACAGATGGCAAGAGATGTACTAGCAATCCCGATCTCCATTGTTCCATTAGAAGCTATCTTTAGCATTGGAGATCGAGTCTTGGATTCAACACGTGCTTCTATGACCCCAATCATAGTTGAGGCACTGGTATTGATGCAAAATTGGATATCCCAAAAATCAAGATGCATATATACTGTGGTGTGGTTATGGAAGGAGAGGAAGGTGATGCTATGGATGATGAAGTTGATGTTCGTGATTGTGAGACAGGTAATTATTCTAAGTTCTATTTATTTCATTCTTTAACTATTATTTCGTTCACGTTCTAACTTGGTTTACGGTTATAATGTATGCAGAGTTGCTCCAAAATCCAGAAAGTTTTAGTAGTCGTCTTCGCGCATCTGATTCTACTGTTAATCGACCTTGATAGTTGGCCTATTGGGACTCTCTGACTCTGTCGAACTTGTTGCGTATTTCTGTTGAACTTGCTGCGTATTTTAGGTTATTGATTTGGTTATTCATTTCGTGTTGAACTTGTTGCGTATTTTTGGTTATTTCTATTGAACTTGTTGCGCATTTCTGGTTATTTGTTTGGTTATTTCTTTTGGTATTGCAGAATGACAGATGCAATTATTTGTGTTTTTCTCATATCTATGTTGCTGATTTATTTATTTTTGCAGATTTTTTTCCCTGTTGCAATACTGTTGTTGCTGAATTTTTCCTTGTGCACAAAATTGTGGAACATCTACTTCCGCATTTTTTGCGGAAGCAGCTTCCGCATTCCGCACAATACTTGCCGAGCAGAATGCAAAATCAAAAATGAATTTCCACAAAAATGCGAAAGCAGATGCGAAAGAGGCACTGTGCGGATGCAAAACTTCCGCTGCCCAGTCCTAGATTTGGGTGGATGTGGGGGGCAACACCCCCTCCCTCTTGGATCCGCACCTGTATAGTATATATGTACCGACGTTTATTTCACTCAAATGAAGTTGCTCATTGATGATACAAAAATCCTAGCTATTGGAATTCACATTCTAGCCATGGAAGGGTGAAAAAATGCTAATTCCTTTGTGTACTCATTATAAGCGCTCGCACTTTTCATCATTCCAGCATGCGTATCGTATTCAAGTTAAGAGGAAACATGCATGGGACGTTCTCTCACTTCTTTTTTTCCTTGTTTCTCTAATGTATCATGCATTCCATTCGTGTTGGTTGGATGGGATGGAGCCAGGATCTTCGGTGAGGATGGGTGGAGGAGAATGTGGAGGAGTTAAGACACATAACAACATAGTGAGATACAAATGACTGGGAGGTGAACCAATTTTTTTTTCCAAAAAACTACACTAAAAAAATTATACAAAAAAGAAAAGAAAAGAACTTACACTCACAAAATTTGGATGGGGTGAAGTGGGGGCGCACTCTGGCTCCGCCCTTAGATTTAGTGGGCAAGGCATAAATAAATGGATACGGGAAATGATAGCATAGTAAATTAGGGAAGGAGTGAATTAAGAAAAACTTGTAGAAGGGAAGGATTGACCAAAATCAATCATTTCCTTATCTCCTATTCTTTCACTTACTTAGCTAGGTTCTCTACCTATAAAACTATGTAAAAACATACAGTTGAAATATAAGAAACAATTCTAAAAATCTTTATCAGAGCCCATGGTTGATCTTTGAGACAACCATATAAGCTTCATCATCAACCATATCGCTCACCGAAGAAAACAATGGGGAGAAACCACTGCACAAAATGGCGCTTCTCGACCCACTGCAAATCGGAGGCTTAGACAAGACACCAAGTTTCCACCCAATTCGAACTCATGCTAAAAATAGCTAAATCCACCAAGTCAGGGGATTGTTGTAGGCATAAAACTCAACCACGCCAACTATGGACTATGGTCTAGGCTTATCAGAGTAGCCATCGGCGACCGAGGCTACATGTCACACTTAACTGGAGTACCTCTAGTGCCAACAGAACAAGATCCACTGTTTCCACAATTGGAGAAAGTGGATCTCAACATCATTTCAAGGCTGCAACACACAATGGATAGCGATTTGATGATGCAATATGTTGAGTACCCTACATCAAAGGTAATATGGGATGCACTTGCAACAATATTTTAACAGTGGAAGTGATTGATTACATATCTATGATCTATCTCTGCAAGCAACTAGACAAAACCAGGGAACAAGGACTCTAGAAAAATTACACGGCAGCCTACAAAGGTTTTGGCGCGACATTGATCATCATCAACCAAATCCCATGAAATGTGAAGCTGATATAGCGATCTTCAACCACCTAAAGCAAGAGATCAGACTATTTAAATTCCTAGTCAGTATTAACGATGAATACGATGCTTTAAGACGAGACATATTAAAGTAGAAGCCTTTACCTTCAGTAGAGACAACTTATGTTGTTGTCAGTAGAGAAGCAACCCAGGCTTAAATCCTCACGGTGGCACTACATCATAAGGAATTGCAGGGGTTCTCAGCCAAAGAAATCTTCATCCAAGCCAGCGGAGGACAAATCCAAACTCTATTGTTCGGATTGCGACAAGAAGGGACACAACACCGAGAGGTGTTTCAAAACAATTTGCTACCTCGACTGGTTCTTCAACCCAATTTAGAAGGAAAGGGGGCTACGGCGGCCACCACCACAGGTAGCACGGAGGCCACCACCACAGGTAGCACGGAGGCCACCAATCATGGCAGCAAACCATCAAGAATCGGGGCATTTTTTATCGCAGCGACAGAGAAGAATTGGAGATTATGCAGCATGCACTAAATCGCGATGGAGGTAATGGATTTGGGGTCGAATTTTTGTCCTAAAATCCATTTTATACCCTTAGCAGTTTAGACCACAATTGTTCTTTGATTGCATATGAGCCCCTATGATTTTCTCATGCTGATAAAATGCGCCCAGAACTTCTACCAATTCCAAAGCCACCCTTGAAAAAACCAGATTCTTCACAGTTAGCCCCGAATTGTTTTAAATCCCCCACATACAATCCCAGATTTTTTGAAAAATCCAAAAAAAAACATAGACTTATAAAAAAACTGAAAAACACCCCTAGCATCCTAAATCCCAAAATCATTCCACAAAATACTCGAATAAGCCCGAATTTCCAACCCTAATAAATCAACTGCACACTTTACTCAGGGGCCAGATAAAAAATGTAATTAATGGATTTTTTATTGTGGTGCTACAAAGACTATGACCTATTACCAGGGTGACTTTAATTCTTGATCTCCATCAAAGAGGAGGCATATACAGACCGCCAAAGGAGTTTTATCTCCAGTCCGAGGAGCTGGATCTATTGCAATATCACGTACTTTAAAATTGCAAAATTGTCCAATGTGCCAAATCTATCCCGCAAATGTCTGTCCATCAGCCATGTGGCACAGGTGCTCAATTGTGTTGTTCTAATGTTTCCCCATTTTCGCCTCTTACAGGAGGTCCGGATGAAATCAAATGATTTTATATGTGATATCTGTGTTTTGGCCAAACGTCATAGACATTCTTTTCCTTAAGTACTGCTAAATCTTCTGAACCGTTCTCATTAATCCCTTCGAATGTTTGGGGACCTGCCCCGAGTACTAGTTGTGCTCGTTTTAAATACTGTGTTTTTTTATTGATGATTGCACCCATAGTAGGTTTATTTTCTAAAGCATAAATCTGAGGTCAACCTTAAATTTTTTGAATTCGTAGCACTAATCCAAACTCAGTTTCAGAAAACTATTAACATCATGCGATCAGATAATGGAGGGGGTGAATTTGTCAACTAAATCATGCAAACCTTTTTTAGTGAACGGGGTCTAATTCACCAAACCTCCTGTCCTCATACCCCACAACAAAATGAAGTTGTTGAAAAAAAAAAATAGGTTACTCCTAGAAATCACATGGCTTCTTATTGAGTTTCATGCATCCACATCCCTTTGGGCAGATGCACTTGCCACTGCGGCCTACCTAGTTAACCGACTCCCGACCAAAGCACTTGACCTAAAAATGCCACTTCAGACTTTGAGTGATCTTACCCATGTACCGTCCACTCTTACACTCCAACCTTGAGTCTTTCGATGTACTATGTTGGTTTATATACATAAGGGAGATCGCACTAAGCTTGACCAGTGTGTTATCAAGTACATGTTCGCGGGGTATGGACAACATTAGAAGGGATACAGGTGTTATTATCCTCCTACTCATTGGATATACACCACCGTGGACTGTGACTTTGTGGAGACTGAGTACTACCAAACCACCCACTCGAGTGATCAGGGGGAGACTACCACTACTCATGATCACCTGTATTGGTTGACTATGGATGTATTTGTTAGTGGACCTTCGACTGCATCACCATCGCCCCTTCCGTCCCAGTAGCACATGAACCACTTGAGTCCTCGTCTGATGACCTGGAAATAAGCACACTTGACCATGACTCACAGTTTACCACTGACCCTGGTTGTCTTGATGATAACTCAGAATAGGACACGGACGAGGAACAAACAACCAAGTCATTGAGCCCACTCCAGTCTTCATATATCTTACCACCACGGAATAATCATGGCGTCCTGCCCAAGCAATATAGTCCGGAACAGACTTCTAAATCATCCAAATACCCACTAGCTCAGATAACTAGGGGGGCATGTTTCAAAGTGACAAAGCATATACTGTTGCAAATATTTTAAAAAAATACCACGAACAACACACAAAGCCCAGCAGAATGAGATTGGCATCAAGCTATGCAGATTGAAGTGGATGCCTTGATAAATAAATAAGAAAATACATGGGAACCATGTACACTACCCAAAGGAAAGTAACCATTAGGATGCCTATGGGTATTCACTTTAAAATGCATAGCAGATGGAATAATGGAAATATATAAAGCCCGACTGTAGCCAAGGTTACACTCAGACCTATGGGATTAACTACTCAGAGAAGTTCTCACCAGTGGACAGAATTGACCACATCAGGGTGGTCTCTGTAGTAGATAGTCTTGACTGGCCTCTACACCAGTTCGACGTAAAAAATGCATTCCTTCATGGCGATCTAAAGGAAGAAGTTTATATGGAAGCCACATCAGGCTTCTCTGACCAGTTTCATCAAGGACAAGTTTGTAGATTGAGAAAAGCACTATATGGACTAAAACAGTCCTCAAGGGCATGGTTCAAAAGATTTACTATGACTATGAAGCAGTATGGATACAGTCAGAGTAACTCTAACCATACATTATTCCTAAAAGAAAGAGAACTTGTCACGTGCCTAATCATCTATGTGGATGACATGATCATTACCAGAAGCGATGTCATCCAAATTGAAAAATAGAGAGAAAGATTGTTCCAAGAATTTGAGATGAAAGACTTGGGCAAACTAAAGTACTTTATGGGGATCAAAGTTCTAAGGTCCAAAGAAGGTATCTTTATTTCTAAAAAAATACATATTAGATCGTTTGGTTGAAATAGGACTACTAGACTACAAACCTACGTACACACCAATGGTAGCAAATCTGAAGTTGAAGATAGATGAAAAGGCAGAACCAGCAGATCGCGAACAATATCAAATATTGGTGGGAAAACTGATATATCTATCCCATACTTGACCAAATATAGCTTATGTAGTTGGAGTGATCAGCTAGTTTATGCACAAACCACAAGTTGATCATTTGGAAACAACCATGAGGGTTGTTCAGTATCTAAAAGGATCTCTAGGAAAGGGCATCATATTTCGAAGAAATTGTCCCTTACACATTGAAGGATACACTGATGTTGACTGTGAAGGTGACCTAAACGACAGGAGATCGACATCAGGGTACTCCACTCTGGTGGGGTGGGAGGAAATCTTGTAACTTGGAAGAGTAAGAAGCAAATAATGGTAGCTCTATCAAGTACAAAAACTGAGTTCAAAAATATTGCATGAGGATTAGCTGAAAAATGCTATGGCTGCAAAAATTGGTGACTGAAATGGATATCCAGTTGAGACAACATACCACTAAAATGTGACAACCAAGCTGCAGTAAGTATCTTAGGGAATCCTGTACAATAGGATCGAATCAAACATATTCAAGTAGATCGTCACTTCATCAAAGAAAAACTGATAGAAGGGATGGTTAGTCTCACATATGTCAAATCAGCAGATCGACTAGCTGACATCCTGACCAAAGTTGTACCTTGGCCTATATTTCTACGTGTGTTGGGCAAGTTTGGAATTGAATTTTTGTGGGGTCTTCAATTCAATTTGGGAATTGAAGACCCTACAAAATAATCCTTTTCTTATCTCCTACTCCTTTCCTTACATAGCTAGGATCTCCACCAATAAAATTATGTAAGAACACATGGTTGAAATATAAGAAACAATTCAAAAAATCTTTATCTATGTTCTCCTATTCTAAAAATCTCTACCTATCAGGGAGCAATTTTTTTAAAAATAATTGACTGAATAAGTTTTAAAAACATTAAAAAAAAGGTCGTGGTTGGCGAGTAATCCCTTACCTCCATCGTTGTTTTGTGTCCTTGAGCTCATGACACTACCCGATGAAGTTTGTCCCTGTGTTCTTCCACAACCTTTGCTTTGCATGATGTTCCTCAATTATCAGTATTCCATGCCTACTTTGGATGGTGCCTTCTCTCTACAATCTATCTTTTGTAGGGGTGAGCAAATGGTAACGGTAATGGCCATTACCGTTACCGTACCACTTTTTAACGGTAATGATTTTTCATTATCATTACCGTACCGGAATACCAAAAAATCCTACTATTATGGTATTGGGTAAACGTTATGGTAACGGTATTTTACCGTTATCGCCATTATTTTATTTTATTTTACTTTTTGCTATTTTTTAATGTTTCTAATATGAATTATGATAACCATTCATATACATTTTTTCTTATTCGCTCAAAGAACATTAAGGATTATCTAAACTTTATTGAATTATTCTTTTATTTAAAAAAATTGACAATATAACATTTGTTATTTTATTTACAATTAATTTTAAAAAAACCTTTAACATCATAGTCTGTACAAATGTGATAAAACATGATCAAACAATAAACACCATAAATAAGTTTAAATAAATACCAATAATTTAACATTACCACATAAAGTATCAAGTAATGAACAACATAAACAAGTTCAAATTAGTATGTAGTTCTCGCCGTCGCCCCCTTCAAGTATGTCCTGTGGCCTTTCTTCCAACTCTGCATAATAAAAATGTAGAGTATATTTAGGGCAAACAAATATACAATTAAGATGTAAATAGTAAAATAGATTTAGAATAAAACAGTTATCACCTGTGTCAAATAGGTACGCCTCTTGTTCTTCTGTATCATCGCAATGGTAAGGATTCTTTGTGTTTCCTTTGACTCAATCTTGAGCACAGATCAACCCCTCAGCCGTCTTTGGTGACATTGAACTTCTAAAAATGCTTAGAACCCGACCTCCCGTACTGAAAACCGATTCAAAAGGCACAGTTGTGATTGGAATGGCAAGAACATCGCTGGCAATTCTAGAAAGTATTGGAAACCTGGTTTCATTCATTTTTCAGCAATCTAAAATATTGTATGAAGCTGTTAGAGGCTCATTTCGTTCCATGAAATATCTATCCAACTCACTGTATTGGTCCATTTGCGCTTTTCGGGCCAAGAAAGTGCCGAAGTCATCGCACAACCAGTTAGGAGAAGAACTAGTACTCGCCCTAACTTGTTCGGTAGAAGATGTACCATACAACAAACTATATTCAGTAAAAAGATCTTCTACCATTTTTTTAACCAATGCAAAAGCGTTTTTACTAGGATCATCGCTCAGAGTTAGGCTAAACCAATACTCAAACCAACCAAGCTTATACTTCGGTTCAAGAACCGTAGCAACAAATAAGTACCTGTTGATGATAAATAGCAGTAAGTACCTATTAATGCGAGAAAGTCAAGAAGAACAATAGGTTAGGTTAAAATAGTACCTGTTGAGCCTCAACTGCGGGTCTTCTGCAGTAAATTCTCCCCAATATTTATCAAACTTGACCTGCATTCTCCTTGCCATCATTGCAATGCTGTTATCATCGCTCAACATAAAAGTGTCTAACTGCATCTTTATATTGGCAACCTCCGTCAAAACAATATGGGCGGAGAAAACTCAAGGTCGCTTCATAAAAGTTTCAAGAATTTAATGAATTTCTTGATAGACTCCCAGTCGTAGGATGTAGGAACCCCCACGGGTGCATTTGACCCGTCTCTAACCTCCAACAAATACCCCACCAAATAACCATCATCCATCTCCAACATTTCTTCAAATGCAGCCTGATGTTTCTCCACAAAAATCAACATAATATAAGTGAAATTCCACCTTGTGCAGACATCCAACTGTAGAAAACCCTTTGCATCTAAGCCTTTTAGCTTCTACACATTTCTTGAAAGCATCTTCTCGCTGAGAGGAAGATTTAACATACCTTACCATTTGTCTCATCTTCCGGATGGAGCGATCTATCTCCTTCAATCCATCCTATACGATCAAATTCAAGATAATTCAAGATGTGTGCAGCGCATCCCATATGTCAATTTCGGTGCTCTCCGATCACTCCACCAACTCTCTTCCCAAACTTCTTCAACTGTCGATGCCTCAAATGATCTAAGCATGTATCATTGTTTGATGCGTTATTGACAGTGATGGTAAGGATCTTATGCATTCCCCATTCGAGCATTAAATTTTCCAACTCCTTCGAAAAGGATTTACCTTTGTGATCGGTAATCCTCCTAAACCCAAACACTCTTTTTTGCAGCGGCCACTGTATATCAATGAAATGTGTTGTTATACACATGTAAGTTATATTCTGCACAGATGTCCAAGTGTTTATGGTAAAACAAACCCTCGGACTATTCTCCAACAACTTGGTCTTCAACAAATTCATCTCAGACAGGTATACCCTCGTACAATCTCTAGCAATGGTCAATCTGGAAACCATCTTGAACCGAGGCTCAATAAAATTGATCAACTTTATGAAACCTAACCTTTCCACAAACTTGAAGGGTAGCTCATCCTCGATGATGCACACTGCTAATGCCCTTCTAACTTTCTTCTCATCGTATGTATCCAACTTCATAATTCCTTTTTCTTTCCCCGCAGTAGTGGAAGCATCATAGGTCAGCTTCGACTGGCAGGAATCGAGTGTTGTTTGCTTCCTTAGTAATGTTAGGCATCTCCTTTTGTGTGCCAACATTCCCGGTGTCCCTTGTCCCTTAGATGCACATGGAATTACTTTTTTATAGTGCTTGCACTGCGACTTCTTCACATCTACACCTTCGAATCCGGGGACCAAGTCAAAGTGTTCCCACGCCTTGGAATGGAGTTTTCTTGACATCTACACTTTCGTAGGTGGAGAGTCTATTTGATCCAATTCTTTTGAATTATTATCAATTATAGATGATGATACTTTATCTCCTGAGGATGTAACTTCTCTTTGACGACGTTTCATCTAAAATTGAAGAAAAACATTCACATGGATTAATCACAAGGAAAAACCAACCGAAGCAGATATTCACAAGTCTTTTCATATCGCATTTAATAATAGAATCAAGAGAGAAGTTTCAAAAAGTAGAACCAACAAAAGCATATATTCACTATTGGTTTTATTTCATTTTGATAGTATATGGCAAGGCATAATATCTATTTGTTAGGTAGAGATACCAACCAGGCAAGTTATATCCTTCTTTCATCTTCTCTGTTTCCTTATAAATTATCTTCATATTTTAATTTTTTTTCCCTTATAACATGTATGGAGATCATATTTTTCTTGGATGTTTTATGCTGTTTGAAATCTTAAATCTCATAGAAGAAACCCATTCATAAAGCAAGCAGACTTTTGATTTATAAACAAAGTTACCATCTGCATGCTTCATTTATAAACAAAGTTTTCACTATGTAATACAAAGTTTTAATTATATCGAATACATATATCTACATATATTTGCTGAAGGGCTGGATCCTTTGTAATTGATCATTTTTTAATGACCTTTCCGTGGTTGCGCTTAACCGGATCCTAATCCCTCAGGAGAGGAACTAAATACCTCAGTAGCTGCTTTCATTTCATACTTGAGCCATTGCTCGGACAATGAAAGTTATATAAGCACTACCCATATATAAAAAATGCTTTTATTTCATACTTGAATCTTATTGAATAATAATTTTATTCAGCATCATCTTTGGACTTGTACAAGAGTCGTCATTGAATGGCGACTGCGGCCTCTATGACATAAGGACACATTATACACTTATTTCTAACTAATAATCAACTTTTCAGGCTTCAGCAAAGTAGAACTCGCACAAACTCCACTAAATTGATGTGCATACAATCACATAAGCAAGGGACCTTCATCTGATTTATAAGCAACGGACCATCAGTTGAGATTTAGCAAACAGTACCTTGGGCGATGGGCGACAGAGACAAAGGAGGGTTTGATTTAGAAAATCTGAGAGTCCGCAGGAATTAAGAATGTGCCGGCCCCGAGATTTCTCTTATCAGACCTTAGTTATTGCCCTCGAACTCGGCTGGAAGTGTGACGCGGTCTGCGGCGCAATTCCTGTTCAATGAACAGTGAACCCTGGTCCAGAAATGTTTCTCACGTTAAAGACAATATGACATTAAAGACAATAATGAAAAGTTTTCAAAATATTTTCATTGTTTTATCCGAAAGAATAACTGAATAAGAAATGTTCGGTTTAATAAATTTTTGGTTTAACGGCATTTTTTTAAACAAAAAATGGTAAACGGTTTTTAAAACTAGCCCTGGGCAGCGGAGCGGACGGAACTGGAACCGCCCGTTCCGCGTTCCGCCCACGAAGGATGCGGAAACGATATTCCAATTCCGCATCCGCCTGCGATGAACAGTGTTCCGTATCCGCCCGCTCCACAT
>JAOWBN010220473.1:0-13242 GCA_028565015.1 Pinguicula moranensis | reverse complement strand
TTTGATTAAACAACATAGAAATGAATCCTCTAGACATCATTTTGTTTGAAGAAGTGAACTCAAACTGGAATTCCTATCTTCTCTAAAACAAGAGATTTCACCAGAAATGATGTCCACCCGAGAACTCATTTAGCCCACACATGAAACAAGAGAACGCTGGTGATCGAATTATTATAACTCGAGATACATGCAACTCTGGACCCTTGGTCCTTGATATATGGAGAGAGATGATATCAGAAATATAAAGTCTTCTTGAATTGCCAATTTAATAGCATATGAACGGTTGTGTTATTAATCTCGAGAAAACGTAAAGTAATTACAATAATATCTTTTGATTAAAAATGCAGGGGACATTTTTTTTTCACTTTTATCAGTACAGAAAAGGCAACAAGGTAAAACTTTTCATTTCAACCATCCAGGAACAGAAAAGGCAGTAAAGAAAAGCGACTCATTTCAACCATCCAATGGCAGAAAAATCTCTCCAAATAATTGAAGCAATATAGTTACTATCTCAGAAAAGGAAATAAGGCATAAAATGATATGAATTGATGTAAACACATAGAATTCTAGGAATCCTCGAAGCAGCCCTTATAAGAGTGGGAAAAGAGAAAACCATTTATATACGAACTAAAACAACTCTTTATTTCACCTAAAATTCCAAAAGGCACATCCAGGTCCAATTCTCTCAAAGCACTTGTTTATCCTTCTTAACTATTACAGCTTATCATGCAAATCCCACTTGGGCAACGAAATAATTTTATTATGAAAATACAGTTCACAGAACATGTCGAAAAGCAATTACCAAGGACCCGAAAGAACCAAGACCTAGCAGCTCATTTTTTTATACTAAAAACAGAGCAACCTAAAATTCCTATCAAATTTTTCAATAAGAATTAAATTTTGAGTCTGGTATGGCTCCATAACATCTTCTGCTTACTTAACTAGTCGGAGCAACTAACTAAATAATACAACCAGCCATCATCAACCACAACAAATATCAGGAAACTAGAACGAATCACTTCATGAATGGGAAAATAACAAACTATATTCTTCTATTCTAGCTCCTCATACCTCTACAAGATCAGGCTTACTAGTCTCTTCAGCTTTATTCGACCCTGAACCACCCCATATCGCCGGAGGAGGAGCTGTGGTGGCATAGTAATCATCATCGTCTTCATCATCAACATCAGCCCACGATTTCACTGTCAGCGGTGCGGGAGCCCAGTATACCTGCTTCTCCTCCTCAGTTTCCTTTGATTTCCCATCTTTTCGTGCACCCTTACCTCCCTTGGATGACCCCTTTTCTTTGTCAGACTTCTTCTTCTTCCTCAAAGTATCCAAAGCTGCAAATACATTGTTACTGGTCATGGTAGTTGATCCCCTGTACCTTCTGTTCACACTTCCAACAATTTTCCTTTGGCCCGAAAATGCAAAATCCCAAGAGCAATGCAGGAGAAACTAAGATGTCCCAAACTAAATTGCGCCACAGACACAGATAATAGAAACTCAAGACGATTTCAAAACTTCGTTTTCACGGGTCACAATAAGTTTAAGAAAGCAATGATCAACAGAAGCCACAGTGGTAGAATTAAAAAAAATAGAAAGTCAAATCAACAAGGAAGTAAGATGACTTTCTGAAATTATCTAATCTAACCACAAAATTTTGGGGTAAAACGACGGTTTTTTTTGGGATTAAAGATTTCAATATTACAACTTTCTTGGTTTCAGAACCGGTAACAGATTCATCACTGTCACCCAAGATACAGGAAACAAGGGCAATACGAATTAGGGTTTCAAATCAACAAAGTGACACACTGTTCTGTTTCGACGATTCGTTCAGATGGATCTGCGTATTGTATCGGCGAATTCTGGTGCCTGAACTGTGTGCGTATCAGAAATGGAATTGAGACAACAGGTTATACGTATCGATTCAGATATATGAGAAGATTGGAGATTTGGAGAGACGGAGGAAGAAGGAGGCTGAGGTGTCGTGAGGTTAATGCAAAAAGAGAAATCAGATTTATATACGTGTGGTGACTGGTGTGGTTAGCTAAAAATTACATATAAAAAAAAAGCTAAAAATTACAAGTTTCGATACCTTACATTTTTGACGTATATTTTTACAATATTTTCAATCCGGTTTTTTCCAAAAATAATATAGCGCACACCAAATAAGGCGCACGCCACCCCACGACAGGGGTCATTTTACCCCTGTGTTAAACACTGATACAGAAATCAACAGTGCGCTTTGTTTGGCGTGCGCTATATCAGATTTGGGTTTTTTCTCTTTACAAATTTTCACAATCATTATCGAAACTTTTCAACCCGAGACATCAATTTGGGCCACCCAAATGACTTGGCGCGGTTTAACATCATATTACCAGTCAGCAAATATGGTTATTTCGTTAACATTAAGTATAAATTGACTGGAAAAATAAATCAATAACCATATTAAAATATAAGTTATCAGTCTTCCATCAATTTATTAGTTTTCAATCACTAATAATGAGGGTTGTGTAGGAACTCAGTGTTACACTATGTGTCATGAGATAAATGTCATCTTTATTCTTTACTTATAACAAGGGTTGTGTAGGAACTCAGTGCTACACTACACTACGTGTCATGAGATATTAAAGTAGAGCGAAAATTTAACACAAGTGTCTGCATAATAAAAAATTAAAGAGTTTTCAACCAAGAATCTATGCTAATTTACATAGTTTTAACTGGAGTTAGGAGAAATTTACACATTCTTTGGAGCTTTCTCAAAGTTCCTTCAAGGTAGTGATATTGGAGATGATCAAGTGACCACCTTTTATGGAAGTCCACACCACCACAATTCTTAGAGGCTTGTACAACTCCTTGTATAATAATATGTGTGTATGAAGTGTTAGCTTCTTGTGGTTCACGAAGATGAGAAATAAGATCAAAATCTTTTACCCGTTTTCTTCACAAAACCCCTCAAGTATAGAGAGAAAGTGGAGGGATCTTCTCTTTAATCTTCTATCAAGACATACAAATGCATAAACTTCTTCAATTAACAATCCACAACGTACCTAATATATTCCCAACTAGGTTGTGGTCTGGGCATAAACTTCTTCATATATGAAAAGTATCGAAGTGTTTATAGAGTTGGATATGGCCTTGAGATGCAAACACATGTCCATATTAGTAGATTAACTTTTAATCATAATAATACATGTATACATGATTTTGAATCATCAATTGTTTTGTCTAATGGTTTTGTATAACTCTCTACTCAACCTTATATACGAATACCTCATTGCATGTAATCTCATTGGATATGCATAATATGAATGTGTTCTAATTGTAAGAAAATAGTCACTAACTTTATATATGAAGTGTAGTAACGTTATACTAACTCTTTAGTGCATTCCAACTTAGAATCCACCAATGTGAGGTTTTGATATAATATAATACATCTCATAAACTTTATATAACTATGTTTGTGACCCCATAATTATATTGGAGTCCTTAAAGTATCAAATACGTTAATTCGAACCCCCAATTCTTCATTGATTAAATTTTGACCATTCAAGAGTTTGATGTTAATGTGTGTGACCCTATAGGTTCTCAATAACTTGGCAATAGATCATGAATTAATATAATCATATTATGGTTAATGAATAAAACTTCTTTAATTCATCAATCCCTTTATGTCCATAGACGGTGAGTGACATCTAACAATATGTCATGATCACCTAAGTATTGAGAATAGTAATGTGAGGAGACTATCTTTTTCAAGAACTAGTTCTCATATAATTATTATCTGTTAACCTTAATCATATCTCAATCTAGCATATAGAGGTTATTTGTTATTCTCTTTGATATATACTTTAGATTTCTTGTACCGAAAATCACGATTCTTGAGTATTGATTAAAAATTATTTTCTAATCAAACTCGTACTTTGATCAAAGGTTTCATAATGATCTTTTACAAATGGCCATAGGGATATTTCTCCTAATTATTTAGGAGTGCTGAATCATTTATCGATCACTTACAATCATTTCGTACTTCATATCACCTCCAAACTATCCATTTGTACCTATTTACGGTATAATTCCGAATATAATCAGTGACATCCATACTGTTGACTATCAAGATACACCTTCCAAACTTCACATCTGAAAAAAAGGAAAAGTCCAGCAATTAGCATAAATCAAGAAGATATTTCAATCAAGATAAATCAAGAAGTTTAGCATAGATTTTGCACTTATCATATTTTTGTACTCTTATAAGTTTACATAAACGTGTAAACTCATACACAGAAATGAATCAATAAACAAAACATTCATTTTACTTATTCTTCCCTCTTACTGCACCTTTTACAATCCTGTATATCTTCAACCAAACGTCTATTCAAAATTCTGCATATCTTCAACCAAACTTCCATCTCCATTAATGCATACTCTCATGGTATCAGAGCATTCGACTCTCTTTTCTTCATATTTCTGCTCACATAACTCTATTCTCCAAACACTTCTCTAAACTCTATCTGCTGCATATCTCCTCTGATCTCCATATTCTACTCTCTGCATGCACAGTCTACAAATTCTTTCTTACTCTATCATAGACTATCCTCTGTCTTTAAACACACCAACTAGGGCACCACCAGCAAATGCAGACAATCCACCCAACATCACTCTTTCTTATAATGAATTCGCCCATCTAGTTACTACAAAACTCTCCTCAGCAAATTACTTATATTGGAAGAATCAAGTCTATCACCTTTTTAAATACCATGGCCTCACTGGATATTTAGACGGCACGGTACCTGAGCCACTTGCAGAAGATGTCACTGATAAAAACAAGGTCAATCCAGAATATACAAAATGGCATGAAGTAGATGATCGGTTGTATTCCTTACTCATATCCTCGTTAACTGACGAAGCACACGGCGTGGTCATAAACAAGTGCCTCTCTGCTTGAGATGTTTGGCAGAAACTTGCAGAAGAATATTGTCCCTCAGTTTCCTCCACCGAATTAGCTCTACGGGATGAACTGCAGCAACTGCAAAAACGCAGCCTCACTATCAGAGAGTTCGCACGCCGATTTTTAAGGCTATGTGATCGTCTTGCCGCCCTGGGCCGATCAGTTTCATCCCTCGATCAGATTCACTGGTTCATCAAGGGGCTCGGACCGGACTTTGCTATTTTTGCAGGATCCCAACTTTCCCAAGTCCCTCTTCCATCAGTAAGAGATGTTATCGCCAGTGCAGAAACCTTTGAGGCTCTCTACCACAGAACGGTTGTAACACCATCCGCAGTCGCCTTCACCGCCTCCATTCCACCAACTGCACCCGCGTCGTTACCCCTTCAATCTCCACCATTACTTATGCCATTACCACCTTCCTCCACACCATATCCCACTCAACCAGCACCCCCAATCTTCACTCCACCATCATTGAACTTCAACCCACGCGGACGTGATCGTGGCCGTGACCCCCGAGGCCCGTGCTGCCAAATCTGTTGTACCCATGGACACTTCGCTGATAGCTGTCAAGGTCGCTACACATCAATGACATTTCCCGGCAACATCCGCAGGCAAACTTGGCTGCAGTTTGTCCAATTTCAGTGTCTGGCTGCAATCTAGGTCACGACAATTCCCAAATCGGGAGTTACGGGTCTGCCTATTCTAATTCTCTCGATGGCGCAGGACGACAAAATGGGCTGGGGTATTTTTCTGGCCCAATTCAGCAAGTTCAAACTCATGGTCAGTTTAATTTCCAGTAACCATATTACGGCCCAAATCATGCTCAGCAGCAACAGTTCAGCCCAAATAATGTCCAGCATCAGCAGTTAGGCCCAATTGGCGGACATCAATATTATGGTTGTGGGCTTCATTTAAATTCAAGCCCAAATATGAATTTTGGTGGGCCACAGTTTGTTTCTAGCCAAAATGGTGGACAACAATTATCCGGGCCATCTAATTATTTTGGTGTTAATTTATACTCATCTTCCGCTCATGCTTCTGCTCCAGCATCATCTATGTGGTTCACAGAAGCATCTACTCCACCTATTGGCGCTATTGCCGGGCTACCACCTCTTCCTGCTGGGACATTACCGCCCTCTCTGTCTCATCATCTGACTGGTTTATGGACCCTGGTGCTTCTGAGCATATGACTTCCTCGGTGACTACTCTTGATCAGGCCAACCCTTATGTTGGTAAGGCTTGTGTTGTTGTTGGAAATGAGACTTCTTTACCTATCACTCACACTGGTACTATCTCCTCTGCTTTATCTCTTCCCTTATTAGATGTCTTAGTTGTTCCTAATCTCACAAAAAATCTCTTATCTATCAGCAAACTCACATCTGATTTTTTCGTTGCTATCACATTTATTGATAAAAGCTTTATTATTCAGAATCGTCACACAGGGCAGGTGGTGGCCACCGGTCGACGTGATGGAGGACTATATGCACTTGAGCGTAGCATCCCAGCTTTTGCTTCATTCGTAAGAGCATGTTCCTTACATAGCTCCTTCGATTCTTGGCATGCTCGGCTTGGTCATCCTTCTTCTACTGTGTTATCCTTATTGAGCAATAAAGGACATATTTCAATTTCATCTCTTAAACCATCTCATATTTGCACTTCTTGTCAAATGGCCAAAAGCCATCATTTACCATTTGTTGCAAATGACCATATGGCAACTCAGCCCCTTGATTTAATTCATTGTGATCTTTGGGGATCATCTCCTATTTTATCTAAGCATGGATACCATTATTATGTTATTTTTGTCGATGATTATTCACGATTTACATGGTTTTACCCTATCAAACACAAATCTGATTTTTTTGACATATTCCTTCACTATCAAGCCTTTGTCGAAAAACAACTCTCCCAATCAATCAAAATATTTCAAAGTGATGGTGGTACTGAGTTCACAAATCATCGTCTTAAAACTCATCTCATCAAACATGGCATTCACCATAGAATATCTTGTCCATATACTCCTGCCCAAAATGGACGAGCAGAAAGAAAGTATCGTCATATTACTGAAATGGGTCTTACTCTCCTTTTTCATTCTCATACCCCCCCTTACATACTGGGATGATGCGTTCAGTACAACAATATACACTATCAACCGGTTGCCATCCCCGCAGCTCTCAGGTAAATCTCCTTTTGAGTTACTCTACAATTCTATTCCAAATTATGCACACTTTCATCCTTTTGGCTGTAGAGTTTTCCCATGCTTACAAGATTATGCCTCAAACAAGTTTTCTCCCAGAAGTCTTCCATGTGTCTTCATGGCTATAGTACTTCACATAAAGGATTTCGATGTCTTGATCTCACCACTTCCCGTCTCTATATCACTCGACATGCTCGTTTCGATGAAACTTGCTTCCCATTTCACAGCATTATGCCTATCCCTGATCTTGCTAAACTTGACATAGCTTTCTTTATTGAACCTTCAAATGACCACAGTTCTCCCAAAGCTAATCTTCCCTCTTCATCAGAATCCTCTACTCTAGTCCCTTGCTCTCTATGTCCCGTTTCCCCTCTCCCTTCCTCCTCTAATCCCATCAATCTCTCCTCTTCACCATCTCCACCCTCTCTTGACCCCAATCCTACTATTTCAGAATCTTCTGCTCCTACACATAATTCCTATACATCTTCAGCCCTTGATTCACCACTGGAAACAACTACTTCTCATCCCATGATTACTCGATCCAAGGCTGGGATATTCCATCCTTGCCTTCTTAAAGACATGGTTCCAATTGGATTTCTTCCTGCTCTTCTCTCCTCTACTGAACCTCGTGGATTTTGGTTTGCGGCTAAAAATCCAGCATGGATTGCAGCTATGGATGAAGAAATAACTACGTTACATAAGAATCAGACATGAGATCTTGTTCCACGCCCTCCTGGTGTAAATATTGTTGGATCAAAATGGTTTTTTCGCACAAAATATCTCCCAGATGGATCCATCGAACGGCTCAAAGCAAGCCTTGTTGCTCGTGGTTTCACTCAAGTACTAGGTCTCGACTTCTTTGATATTTTTAGTCCCGTTGTTAAAGCCACAACTATTCGTACTGTACTTTCTATTGCTGTATCTAGAGGATGGTCACTTCGTCAACTGGATATCAAAAATGCCTTCTTAAATGGTTACTTAGCTGAAGATGTCAACATGGAGCAACCACCGGGTTATATCAATCCTATGTATCATGAGCATGTTTGTCACCTCAAGAAAGCCCTTTATAGTCTTTCAAGCTCCTCGCGCACAGTTTGATCGCTTTAGTGCCTTCCTTGGCACCCTTGGCTTTGTTTGCAGTCGTGCTGATACTTCTCTCTTTATCTTTACCCGTGCCACTCATATTATTTATCTGCTTCTCTATGTGGATGATATTATAGTTACAGGCAGCAGTGTCTCTCTTCTGGATTACTTTGTTGGTAAAATAAATGCTGAATTTTCTCTCAAGGATCTTGGGATGCTAACTTATTTTCTTGGGATCGAAGCCACACATACATGAGACAGTATTTTTCTTAGTCAGCTAAAGTATGCCCGTGATATTCTTGTCCGTGCTCAACTTTTGGATAGCAAGCCTGTTAGCACCTATGATCGTCTCTCAATATTTATCTTCTGATGGTGATCTTCTTGCTGACCCAACCATGTATCGATCTCTCATTGGGGCTCTTCAGTATCTTACTATTACTCACCCGGACTTAACATATGCCGTCAACTCTGTCAGTCAATATATGCATGCTCCTACTGAGCTTCATCTTCAGGCTGTCAAACGCATTCTTCGTTATGTTCGTGGTACTCTCAATATGGGTCTACGCTTCACTGGATCCTCTGATTCAGGCTCCATTATTGCTTATTCTGATGCTTATTGGGCAGGTTGTCCAGACACTCGACGATCTACTTCTGGTTATGCTATATTTCTTGGAGACAATTTGATTTCGTGGAGTGCCAAGAAACAACCCACTGTGTCTCGTTCAAGCTGTGAATCTGAATATCGTGCTCTTTCCACCACTGTTGCTAAGGTTCTCTGGCTTCGGCATTTACTTCAGGATCTTGGTGTTCCCTTGACTCGCCCTCCAGTGCTTCTCTATGACAATAAAAGTGCTATCTTTTTAAGCACCAATCATGTTGCCCACAAAAGAGCCAAACATGTTGAACTTGATTATCACTTTATTCGAGAGCTAGTACTCGCCCGTACTCTCACTATTTAGTTCATTCCTTCTGACCTACAGCTTGCCGCTTTATTCACGAAAAGTCTTTCTCGAGAGATCTTTGAGTTCGTGCGATCCAAGCTTCACGTGGCATTCAATCCCACGCTCAGCTTGCGGGGGTGTTGACTATCAAGATACACCTTCCAAACTTCACACATCTCAAGAAAGGAAAAGTCCAGCAATTAGCACAAATCAAGAAGATATTTCAATCAAGATAAATCAAGAAGTTTAGCATAGATTTTGCACTTACCATATTTTTGTACTCTTGTAAGTTTACATAAACGTGCAAACTCATACACAGAAATGAATCAATAAACAAAACATTCCTTTTACTTATTCTTCCCTCTTACTGCACCTTTTACAATTCTGCATATCTTCAACCAAACGTCTATTCAAAATTCTGCATATCTTCAACCAAATTTCCATCTCCATTAATGCACACTCTCACATACTCTAGATTCCATGGTGATCTCAAATCTAAAGCTCTTTTACACTTACTATTTTTTAGAGAATTATTTTTCATAACTAATATTAATATGAAGTACATGCGACCTAGAAATTGTTTAAATAAATGATTAATAAATTTATTGCTTATTCCATTAGTAACAATAAACAATGAAACAATATTACCAACATTGTAGAGCAAGCGTCAAAAGAAAATCAAGCAAAATATAGATTGAGTAAAGGCACCGAAGGGTTTGTAGCGTATAGTACGGTGTTGCACGATGCTATTCATCGGGTGAACCAATAGCGGAGGGGGTTGGGGGTCCCCCTCCCCCACCCGCCCCTAAAATAATTTTTTTTTCTTATCCAAAAAATAAAAATAAGAAACTATACAAGTTTTTCTTAGTTCTTTAAAAGAATAAATACCAAGGTGTTTTAATTTGAGTAGAGCTACATATTAAAAAATAAAAAATAGCTATGATGAATTAAATGAATTAGGTGGTATACTCAACTAACAGTCTCCCCCTTATCTCTATTTCCATTACTCGCCCAAAATAATTTAATCAAATAATTTATGATTGTGAATTTCTCATTTATCAAACAATTTTATATCTTTTTTATGGAGATTATTTTATATGTTTGACAGATATAGCTGACGAAGTTCTTGTAATCCTAAATCATAACAGAAAATAAGTTTTGAAACTATAACAGAAAATACTATCGCCCTTCAAAAAATTATTTTAACCCATAAATATTTTTTTTAATGCAAAAAAAAAAAATCTAACTCCCCTAAATTTTTTTCCTAGATCCGCCCTTGAGCCACCTTGGGCGATAAAATAAAATACAATTGTAGTGAAGATAAGAACCACAGGCTCCATACCGTAACACTCCCACAAATGTCTTGCAGTGAAGATAAGAAGCTGTAGACATTGTTTTGCAGTGAAATTTTATTTGATAGCTTGTTTTTAAATATTAGTGTTGAAGTTCCGAAAGCCCTCATTATACACAATCAAGAAACTTAACAAAAAAAATTATTAGAAATTAAATTTCAAATTTCAAAAAACTTATTATAAAAGTACTATTAGAAATAAAAGACATGTTTCTTCAAACTTTAAGTTGAAAAAAGAAAGAAAATAAAAACAAAAGTGGAAGTTTTTTTGGGTAGGTTAGGTAACAAAAGTAGAGTTGAGTTTTAGAACAATCATAATTGAACTTTAAAAAAAATCAGAAGCAAAAGTCATGTTTGAGTATGAGTACAAAGTTTGAATGTGAAACTGCAACGATATAAATTTCTTATTACACTAGAAGTTGAGTACAATATTTTAATGTGACGCTTCATGATATAAATTTCACCAAGTTTGGCAAGACGTAACCTAGCCTACTGTCCTTAATTTGGGCATAGCCCTTGGCACGAGGTCCAGCGTGACAAGGGCCTTATCGGTGCCTGCTTGGCGTGGCACTAGGTCGATGGGCACGAAGTTGTGCACGAAAAAATTATTAGTTGAGTGTTGGATGGGCTCACGGTCACAATGTTGCTCGCCCTGCACAGGCCGGGCGAAAACTGCACGACAGCTTGACACTGTTTTGGGGCAATTGAGAAAACTCTTGGCACACAACGAAGTTTTGGAGCAGTGACGATAGTTTGTCCACGCAAGAGGGTGTCAAAATGAGTTTGGTTGGTTTGGTGCTATCATTCAACCAACTTGGCCGAGACATGATTCTTGAGGCACAGTCGGCACATGAGCGATGGCACAACGTGTGTTCGATGGGGCAAAAGATGGTTAGCATGCTGCACACAGGCCACTCTGAGCAAGGTATTTGGCCTGGCGCTTGGCAGACGATCGACAAGATGGCATGGGCGTTCACCAGGTAAATATACGTGATGGGCGAAGGACATGTGCAGCCTGCATGCCCAACAAGCATTGACGCACAAGACGATTCTAGATGATTATGGACGTTTTTAGCCACTTTGTCCCACGATCTGAAGGTGTTCTTCAACACTCCTTGGTAGTTATGACTTATAAAGACTTGTCAAGTGGGCTCTAATTGCTCGTCCCATGTTGAAAAATGTGTCTAGTGTAGGAATTATGTATATAGGTGTTATTCAATTTTGTGGGTAGAGACAAGGACGGAGGGAGGGGGCCGGGTCGGGCAAGGATCCCCCATTAGGCCTTTTTTTTTTTAATACAGCAAGCCCTACCCAGAATCTTGATATACAATTTATCTAAGGAGTTTGTTAGATCTCTAATTATCCAAGCGATTCACGAAAAATGGCAAACGGAGGAGTTTTGCTAAGAATGGGATATCCGCTTCTCGACATTTCTGCCATTATGGATCATAAATTCTTGGAAGTTTTATTTCTAATATTTTATGCCCCTTAATTTTTTTGGGTCTCCTTAATTTTTTTTTCTAGATTCGTATTTGGGTATCGACGAGTTGGAAGGGCAGAACAACACACTGAGTTCTTTGTGAGTAAGGAATTGTTATTTTTTATTTTTGTATTCAAGTGTTATATATAAAAAAAAGGTTAGGGCCTTGTCCCGTGTATTGTATGCGCCCCTTGTTCTTTGTTTATTGCACAAACCTCATTCAAACTCGTGAGAAAGGCTGATTGATAAGGGGATCATGCCGTAATGGGAATTCAAAAATTTTACTTTGATATTTTCTCGGTGCACCTCACCTACCATGGACTTAATGGACCCGTCGTTATGTTTCTAAATACTCTTTTTTTTTTTTGCAAATTTATTAAAATTATATTGAAAATAAAAGTATTTGCATTTTTAAGTTTCTAAATACTAGTTTGCCATGCATAGAGGAGGATGGACAAGATGATCGGTTCACTAGACAAGGTGATCTGGTGACTGAGATGGATACAAATTGGGTGAACAGAATATAAATATAGATTTAAAAAAAAAGCATTAATATGTTCACTTTCCGACTTTGGAGTTGAACCTAAAATTAAGTTTGTGAAGAAATGCTTAAATGCGATAATGCATTAAACCCTGTGAGTGTCGACTTAATGAGGGATGTCCTCCTATTGAAAGCAAGATAAACATTTTCATAACTCCTAATTCTCTTATGTAATCTCTTAATTACTGGAGCCCGTGTAGCTTTTCTTCCCGGATTTGCTCCCATAGGTAGACCGAGATATACCTGGGGAAACTTAGCTGTCAAACAGTTTAGGCTATTCGCATATTCTTGAAGCTCATGGTTTGGAATATTTATCCCCATTATACAATTTTTGAAAAAAAATTTACTTTTAGCCATGAACTCATTTCAAAAAGTCTTAAAACCCCTTCATGGTTTGTATATTTTCTTTAGTTCCTTCGTATAAGAGCAGTGTGTCATCTACATATTGTACATGAGATAATTGTATTTTCTCTTTCCCAAAGTGTAATGTTATCCATTTACTTGCATTGATTAATCGTTCAACCTAGGGGTGTCTAGCGGAAGCGGAATTAGCGGAAAACCGCTTCCGCTTCCGCAGCGGAATAGCGGAAGCGGAAGCGGTGACCAAAATGGTTTCCGCTATGATAGCGGAAGCGATAGCGGTAGAATTAGCGGAATTCCGCTAATTCCGCTAGTACCGTTAATTTTTTAAATAATATTAT